>JAQFZX010001832.1:0-24731 GCA_034682405.1 Hydroisotoma schaefferi | reverse complement strand
AGTGAAACTTTTTTTTTCAAAACCAAGGGGGGTGCGGGATATAGGTCGCTGCGGGATATGGACGAGACTTTAGGGTACAATATTTAAGATTGCATCATTTCACTAAAAAGTGGATCCATAACCTCAGCCTATTAAGCATACCCTGCCGCACTTAGGTAAATTCAATAGGTCATCTAGGTCATTTGCAAAAAAAACCCCAAAATAGAAGGCTTCCCTCTTATTCAGAAATCTTATCCAATTTCCATTATCCATGTTCGAAATGATCCCATTGATATTACCCGTTCTTCCCGTTTCTTGATCATTTCTCTTAGGAAGGATTCCCAAAACGAGGACCTTCATGTTGGGGAGGTTTCGACGCAGCGTTCCCACAACCGTAACAATTCCTTGGATCATCATCCGCGTTATCATCAACGTTATTGGTGCCGATTTATAAAACGCATACTTTTGGGTTGAGTCCTTCAACCTCTCCGTTTAAAATTTGGTACAGGATATGTTCAACCCGGTTGTTGTCTACGCCATAGTTTGCCGTTCCTAGCGGAGTGAAGTATTCGTCTAAAGAGTAGAGGGATTGCAATTGATTTGTTCCCCATTTGTAGGCGTTTTTAAAATTAATACAGTCAACAGTTGACCTTTAGTTTGAACTACAGATTTAGATTTTGTACAAACAGTCATACTAGGTGTATGAAAAGTGCGACAAGAAAATTTATGACATTGCTAAACGCGAACATGTATAGTTCCTTTGAGTTTGGTTTTAAACTAGGGTCGGCGTCTTTCAATTTTATTCTAAAACTTTGATTTTATTTGACTAAACTTCTACCATTAAGGTTCGATTTGATTTAAAAAGCTGGATTGAATACAATCAAATTCATCAAATGAGTTAGCCATCCTTATAATTTACATTGAATGATTCAAAAGCTTCGATTGTTATTTGATTTAATTTTGAAATCATTAAAATTCGCATTTAAAAGCTGAATTAACTTCAATCGAAGTTGAATCATTAATAGAATGAAACGTGGAACGTTAAGCGTTGAATGAGAGCTACACAAAATTGTATACTTTTTTAAGGTTTTTTTTACCGAATGTAGCACTTGTTCAAGGGCTCCACCCTTCTGTGATAGAATCTCCGTGAAAAAAGAGAACATTTATACGGGCTCCATTTTCCTGCGTTTTTTGCACAAAACTAGCATGTTTCTCGATCCAATAGTCATCAGTCCTTGGCTCGGAAACCCTTGGAGTATCTCCTAAAGCTAGGGTCAAAGTAGATAATATAGTTGACGTCGCTTCATAATAAAAACCTTAACTCTTAATCTGCGGGTTCCACCTAGTATGTACTTCTACCACTGCTGAGTTTGAGTAGTAAATTATGTATTTAAATCGCATGGAATGGAAGACTTCTGGTTAAAGACAATTCAAACTATTCAATGGTGAATGTAGATCTGATTAATTAGTGCTCGGTGTGCCATGTCACATAAAGATTACAAACGGAATAAATCGGGCGAATCCACAGAATACATAATTGTTGTCAATCAATCCCTACTTTGTTGACCATACTATCGCGAATTCGAATTATTATATCTCATCCAAATTCTGTTATCATGAGCAAAATTGAATATTTTAACCTACAATTCTGGTGTTTAGCCTTATGCACCTAAACTCGCATAAAATACCCATCACGATGACAAATATATGTACTGCAGTACACTTGATCTGATTATATTACAAATGCACAGATCGGGTGGGTAAATTAACGCTATTTAAATTATTTTTTATCCATCATAATTAGTCGTACGGTTCCAAGGACAAGGAGTGCTAAGGTTGGTTATGCCCGTTAAATGCTTTACAAATCATTATTCCAAAAAACATGGTTTTATTTTTTGACAAGTACAAGTTTTTAAAGTGTTTCGTGAAAAAGGGGTCTAATGATCTGTCCCCTTACTCGATATTAGCGTACTATACATGACCGTTTTTATGCAAGCATTAGTTGGAGTTCAAACTTGGTTTTGTTGAAGATAAGACATAATATAGAGTTGTCCGGAGCTCAGAGAAATCCACGATCGTTAAATCCAGGGCTCAAAGTGGATTATTATGTAGTGCTCATAAAATTATCCCATCCATAAAATTTTGTTTTAATCCAAGAAAATAATTTAATTTTACTATCAGGTAGATAAGCCTAAATAATGAAATGTGTAGTGACTCATGTTTGTAAAAATTGATGGAGCCTTATCCTTGAAGAAAGCCATGTACAACTGCAACGCTGAATACCACTGTCTTAAAAGTACTACAGTGTGACGTTGATACTTTCATTACTTTGATTCACTTGAGATTTGAAGTATAATGCGTGTGTAAGCCGTTTGATCACCTTCTTGGACCTTTATACTCGGGCGAAGAAATCCAGATTACCACCCCCCTTTATGGTCCAGGTCATTTGGATCATCAACTATACGAAGGCCCTTGGCATCCCCTTTAAAACGAAGTATTGAAGGTCCCGAATTGTATTACGTGTAAGGAAATGCATAGTGGAAACATAAGCACAACCACACAACTCCACATCTGGAAAGTAAAATCAACTGGATTCTATTTTTGTAAATGAAAGTATAAAACATTTAATGAGGATCGGTTATTACATGATGGGTTTCTCAACTTTCCTTAACTTTGCTACATTACATGACAATGATTACATTAATTTGCTATTTACCAGTTAGCTAAGAATAATAGAGGGAAACCGAAAATGCTACTACCAGAAGCCATACTTAACAAATTACGATAATAAAATCACTCTATTCAATCATTCCTGACTTTTCTTTTTTTTTTACTAGAAAGCTAAAAGTTATATTTTCTATGCTTTCTTTATTTTGTGATTATCATTACTCTTTACTCCTTTTCAAGTATTTGACCGTTGGCTATTTTTCATGACATAGTGCAAAATCATACTACTGGAAATCAACATTAGACTATTAGATAGAAGTCTGAGCTAGTATTAAATTCAGTATGTTTGCATGGCAAGCTTAAGAAAATGTAAATGGGTTAACTAAAAGCTATTGATGTGCAGTATTCATCATTAAAACTATAGTCACTAAAAGAAAGACTTTTGGCAACTTAGATATTCGTAGCTTGTTTTTTAACAGGACGGTAGGAGGGGTTTCCGCGGATGTCATGCTACCAAGTATTATACCGTCTACGTCAAACCTCACACACACACACACACAAACATCCGGAAAATAAACTCGAACTGGGTTTTATTTAAATGAATAGCAAGAAAGAATGTAAAATATGCATAAGGATGATTTGTAGCTGGAGGGTTCAACTCGAATATTTTTTATTCTTCGGTTCGTTGATGCCATTAAGACAGTCAACAACTTATCAAACATAATATTAAAATAATTTCACCTATTTTCGAGTAGTAGGGTAGGAATCGATTAGAAAAACGTTCGCCGCAGTCAAAGTAAAGCAGCTTTCACTGGAACCCACCGTCTTTACAGTTTGATATAAACATAAGGCCACAGTAGTCTAGACTTTCGGAACATTAACTTCTACTACACTACAGCAACTACTGAAGTTTGCATAACTCCGTTAAAAATGTCGAAATCACTTTTTTCCTCGTTGGACAACCTATTCAAATACTTGACACTTCGCTATTGTCCCTTTAAGTATAACTCTAAGACAAAGGATTTAACTATTAAATCTGAGAAAGAATGTAGGATTTGGAACAGGTCCTTTTACTTCATTATTGGTTTCATAATTTGTTTCTGGATCCCATGCACTATTTACTCTTTCAAGTATAAATTGGCGAATCAAATTCAATCTGTCATTGACATAGTACTACTTTCCCTGATCGCTCCTGGAGCTCATTTCTTTTGTATAAATAAATATTATGGGAAGGATGTTATGCTAATGTATTGCCGAATCTTGAGAATATGGAAACTTCTAAATGGTAAAAATAAAAACTTTAAAATTCAACAGTTTGGTCAATTTTAAGCTGTCTACTAAGCATTATCTACTTTGACTTGTGTGTAACATTTTTCATTTTTCAGCTCAAAAAACCGTAAAGCTCCCGAAGTTTGACTTCATTTCAGTGGTTTTGCAGTTGATGAATCTTACAGCATTTGCTGTATTTGGACTTATCATTGCTTTGGTTGTCAGTGACTTGGACCCGTTCACATTCGTAGTCCAATTGTTCATTCCCAACCTTGGTTATGTCAAAGAGCAGTTTCCGTTTGTGTATCTTGTGTTTTTTGTAACATATGGCTACATGGTATATTTCATTTATTATGTAACACTGGTTTATGCTATGCTTAGTATATTTTTGATCAGAATATTATGTCAAACACTCACACAAATCAATGTGAGAGCCAAGCGTATAAAGTCCTTGTTCTATTTTATGGAATTGGGTTCCACGAGATCTATTCGACTCTATCTTCGAACTCTTATTGAAATTCATGAAATGATTCAAATTACGTTAACCGAAATGACAGACGCTGTTAATTGGTTCATTCCACCAATAAAATTTACTGCAACGCTGATAATAATTTCATGCAACTTTGTAATGATTAGGATGCAAGACTCTATAGAAGTTATTCTTTATATGGTAATTGTTATTTTAGGTGCAATAATATCACTCATGCTTTATTGTGCTATATCGCAAGTCTGTAGTATTTACGAGAAGTCCAGAGAGTTTAAAATAAATTTGGGAATTTTGGCAGGTAATAAACAGGAGAGTAAAAGGATTCGGGGTTTGAGGGAAGTTAGAATTAATGTTGGAAGTTTCTATAAATTCAAACGATCCACAAAGTGTGTTTTTTTTCGGGCTATTTTTGATAATACGATGAATGTTTTGCTGCTTTAATAAAATTATCAGGTTTTAGAAGGGTTAAGGGTAATATAATGTGGTAATAAACTTTCAAAAAAGTTTCAAACTGTAAATGAAAACAAATATGTTACTTTATTGCCCAAGCAAATGCAGGCATTTGCGTGTTCTTCTTCTCATTTTTTATTACTTCAGCTTTCATAATACTGTTTTCAAATTGTAACGTCCCAGTAAAGATGTATTTTATTACGGTGGGAATGAAAATTTGGTTCGATAACACTCAATTCTGTATTGACTAGTTCGTATTATACATTCTTTGCAAAGTTGTCATTCCACGTCCCATCAATCAAGGTTGCATAAATACATTTATTTAACCAGGAAAAGTTTCTCAACATAAAGTTCACTATTAAACATATCAGCAAGGAAAAAGACGTCTACTTTTAACTCAAATACCTTAAATTTTCAATATTTATATTTAAACGGCATACTTGTCCTTTGAGACAGTTTCTCTTTTATCCTTAAAGAAATAAGCTTCAGCCAATATTAAACTAAACACTGAATCATCAATTTAATTGAATTTAATGGATAAGAAAAGAAAATATTTACAAACAAAAGAGGTCTTTCTAGCAAATAAACTAGTAGTTTGTTTTTCAACTGGGTACTAGAATTTTTGTGGAAATTTCCACAGATGCTAAGCGAAGCGTTATATCGTCAACTTCAGACCCAGAGATAAAGCCTGATTTGTTTATTTTCGGGCTGTTTTGGATAGTACGATGAATTTTTTGTTGCTTTAATAAAATTATGAGAGTGTTAAGTTAAATTTTAATGAGGTAATAAACCTTCTTCAAGTAAGTTTAAAACTGCAAATAAAAAAAGCATCTTAGCTGAACTTAGCATACTAGCATGTTCTCAGTTTTAATGCATTGCATTTTCCAAAAATTGCAACCTGACACTAAAAAATTAATAAAGGCATTCATTAACATGCAGAATAAATCCTCCAGTGAAAACTTATATTTGGAGAAGGGTTTTGAATCCAAAGTAAATAGTATTTAATGCAGCAATAGACCCAATAACGGAGTTAGTATTACATAATTTAAAAAAAAATACTCGTAAAATCACACAAAAGTTGCATAAAGTTATTTATAAATTAGTTGAGCATTTGTTGGAAGAGTGGATCCATAACGTCATGCCATTTGGCATACCCAGCAGCAGACAAATGGAGAAGATCCTGGTCATAAAGTTCAGTATTGAACATCCCATCCCCACGGTAGAAGACGTCCCTCATATTAAAGAACCGGATATTGTTTCCATTGTCCATATTCTTAATAATGTCATTAATATTGTCAGTCCTCTGCGTAAGATCTGCATTATTCCTGGGAAGAACTCCTAAAAGAAGGATCTTCATATTTGGCAATGCTTGTCTAAGCGTCCCCACAATTGTGACCACACCCTGGGCAATATCCGCATCAGAATTCCCTCCAAGGTTGTTTGTTCCGATTTTAAGCACGCAAACTTTTGGGTTAAGCCCCTCAACTTCACCGTTGTTGATTCTCCAAAGAACGTGCTGGGTCTGGTCTCCACCAATACCTGAACCAGATTTCAACAAGCTTTGGTTTAGAAATGAAATATTAAATATCTATCCAGTATATTTTACCACATCACGTATGAAGAAATGGCTATTTTATTTAGTTTTTACCATAATTGGCCGTTCCAAGGGGGGCATAAAATTGGTTATAGGTTGCAGCTCCAGGTCCACCCCATCCTTCTGTGATGGAATCTCCATAAAAGAGAACATTGATTCCGGCCTTGTTGTCGAAAGTATTTTGGACGTAGGAATTATGACGATCGATCCACCAACCTTCATTCCTTGGTTCACCAATCCAGGGTTCTCCTAGGGCGAGGCCAACGAAGGCAGCGACGAGGATCAGGCACATTCGAACCATTTTGGAGTTTTTTTTTAGAAACAAAATAAAACTGTACCGAGTACTTCAACTCCTGGACCTTTTTATACCCAAAGGCTTATCGTCGATGGTTTCATATCGAGTGCAAAAATTGATAATCATGATTTTATTTGGACAAGCGATCTGCCCACATTTTATTGGAACGAAGATGTGTCAAAAAATACAAGTGGTTATCTTCATAAGGTTTGACGAGGTGATTGATGATTGATTATTTTCATTGGATGAGTTAATTAAAAAATTTAATTTTTATCCATGAAGTGATTCTCTACTCTAGGAGATTTATAAGTAGATCGTATAATGTTGCATGAAAAAGCAGCGTTTATGTTTACGTAGCCGGACAGCATAATAACCGTTCCAACACTTACCATCAATCACAAGCAAACAGAACACTTGAATTGTAAAAAAAATAACCAGGCCAAAAGACATGTGAAATGCGAGGTTGAGTTTCATTTTTTACATTACAAAAACAATCCAGAAAAGCTTTAATAGCTTTGGATAATAGTTTTCTGAAATTACAGATGGCTAATTAACATGATTGATAACACAAGTCCAATCAACATCCAATTCTGATTTCTGATACGATCCACGCTATTTATAAACTTTTAGTGTAACTCTGCACGGCATATTTGCTCAAGAAGTGTTAAATAAACTGTCAACTGTGAGAGTTGTTGCATATGAATACCCGATATTTTGAACTAATCGTTGGATTGATTGGTATGCGTTTAAGTGACAAAAACTAACTATCCAGGGATAATGTTAATTATTTATTACATTTATTTACCTGAATAAAAATAACGAAGGAGCATTTCATGCACAAGTTTTCTTAGATGCGAATGAATTTGAATACACTCATTTTTTGAACAACAAATTAGTTGAAGATTCATTATAATTGTGGAACAAATGCATCAAATAAAACCAATAAGTATAAAGACCAAGATAAATTTAAATCTTCTTGAATACACTTTATTCCTCAGGCTCCGTGAGTCTAATTTTCAAGGTCTGGCAAATGATGTTGTTTTTCCCCTCGTAAATCTTGAGCTTGATTGGGTACAAGCCCTGGAAAAAGTTAAATTAAAATCCTCAACCACATTGTTAAAACCCTTGTCAGCGTTAGGCGCAACACCATTCATGCTTCCAATATTTTATAACTTACGCCAGGCAAACTCCTCTGTAGATTGATGGTAGCATTGTAGGTGTACCTAGTTCCGCTAACGATGGGACAGGTCATGAACCTACAAGCGTTTTGGCTCATTCCTCTAAAAGGCATGTCGACCTTTGACATCCACCACATTCCCGTCTTCAACCGTCGGACGCTTCGGGCTACAAACATTCATTCACTAACTTACACTTCTTTGTTAATTATATAAAAATAGCTAAAAGTATCCAACAGAAAGCAGCTATTATCTTACTCGGTGTAAAGTCCACTTCAATAATCGCAGTAGACCCTTTCCGCAAGACACACGGCTCCCCTTCATCAGCCTCGGCACAAGGGCTCACCCGAATCTCATGGACTTCGCTAAGGACTTAAAAAACATTGGATGTTATATTATCTGTAAAAATTAGCATGAAAATATATATATTTAACCATATTTTAGAAAGGGATTTAGTTCCATTAAAAACTTATCTATTAACTTAAGGAAAATAATAAACTGGCTAACATCATTCTCCATTTTTGCATAGAATCTCTTCAGTTCGCATAACATAAGTTAATGAGAGTGATATTGCGAAATTATAGTTTATAGCAGCATCAGAGGTCAAGACCTTCCACGATAAAGAAACCATTCTTGAGAGGTTTAATTAAAATAAATGGGGACAAAGGTTTTAACATTATAATGTCCAAAGTCACTCATTGAAGTCATGCATATTGCTTTTTTAAAACCTGCAAGTTTTTAGACGACCCTTCCATCATTTAAAAATTCCGATTGAATCATGCTATTTACGTTTTAAAAGCCATTTAAGGGACCATTTTAAGACTAAATAAGTCAAGAAGTATGCCAGTTTATTAGCCTTACTATTATTAGCATCCCTTCCAACGGTACATTGGAGATTGGAGATGATTTCTCCATATCCCAACACAGCCAAGGATAGCACAAGGAAGATTACTTTGTTCATTTTTTTGGTTTCTCCTCTGTAATACTTTTTCAAAAGTTATAAACTGCAGAAACTCAGTTTAGTAAAACGTAGATTATTAATTGATGCAAAATCACTACGCAATTATATTCTAATGGAGAACTGGAACTACTCTGATTCTATCTGTACGACTTATCTTTTGAACTAACTAACCAAACGAAATTAGGCCTGACTCTTAAGCTCATCCAATAAACTTAGACAACATAACTCCTAACCTATTTGACCTTTGATTTAAGACGAATTGATTAAAGAAAATGATGATGATCATTTGATGATTGATGAAGATCCCATCTCAAAGGGGATCTGGCTTTTTGGATGAAGTTCCACCATAATGAACGTAGGATTGAGCTGTGACTATGATTGAAAAATTTATTTACACCACTTAATTAATTTTAAGCCTGCATGAAGCATGAGCAAGTCAATTCTGTTTCAGCTTTACTTTTTCATATCCAGTCCAGACCATCTAGTAGTCCTCAAATAGTAGCCCTTTTAAAATAGTATCCCACTTTTAAGTCTACCAATTAACGGCATTACAATTAGCTCTAAAAGCCTTTAACATTATTTGTAGCCGCGGTCACTGTTCTGAAAATAAACTGTATCGTCGTTATCAATTCAAAAAAATCACGCAACAAATAACCAAGATTGAATAGTAGTCCTGGCTCTGGCTCTATTTTGATAAAATACGGTTGACGGTACAATTAATTTAGTTACAATTCCTGAATGAGTTCTTGTCCTGATTTCCTCCATATAGGGACATGCTCACATGCTCTAAGCTTAGCTTATTGTATTAAAGATTCGTATGCTTTTCGAGAATAAAGCTCAATCTAAAGTCATCAGTATTCCACTATCAATAACATTTATTAAGGGAAGAATGAATGAGCTCCACAGCAGATATATCGACGTTAACGTTTGATGATGATGATCGTCAGTTCTCTCTCAGTTTAAATCACGCATAGTTTCGCAAAGTTTGCCATAATATTTTTGCAGTAATCAATGAGTCCGATTGTAAATCGTGAAATACGTTGTGCTTTATTACCGTGCATGTAGAGAAACATGTAAAAAATAAATATTTCTTACTCCAAGTATCCTAATCTCCTTTAAGAAGTATAAAACGGTATAAAATGTTGGGAATAAAGTAACACTAAAAATGATTAATTAACTCCATAAATTACTTTCTTACATTTTAAATATTTAATATTACAATAAAGAATTTCCTTAGCATTATATTATCCACAAAAGTCTGACAGGTTTAGGAAGACATTTCTGAAAAGTAGATGGATTCGTTCATATAACTGATTTATGTTTTGGTGATATTGTAAAGTAGCTGTATTTTAAAAACTTTATGAACGTTGGTTGGTAGTGTACCAAGAATAAATAATTTACTGTCTATATACTTTATCTAATCTTATCTACAACTCTCTGACTTACTCAAAATAATCCACTCCAAGTTAAATTAACTTTACACGACATAAACACTAAGGTTTCCAGTGTTGTGATTATTAGTATGTGAGTGGTGACCCTCGTGTTGACCATGATATCCTGGTTTAAGACATATCTGAGCTTCTTGGAGTATACGAAGCCTTGGCCCCATCGGGATGCCCATTTTGTTAAGCCGTTCCTCTGTAAGATAAGGAAGTTCCATGATCCCAATCCTCTCTTGCTCAAATGCGGTGGCGTATTTCTGTACATAACAAATATCACATTTTATTTATCAAAATGTTACAAAAACGTAACTCAATTTACGCAGAAGACCTTCGCAATAATTACATCTCATCTTACGTACTTTGAAAGGAATGCTATTGAACGCACAAATTTGCGTAATTTTATTTTTCTATATAAAGTGTGAAGCTTACCTCGTAGCCGAGCTTCTTTAAAAATATCCTAATAAGGGGAGGCTCATCTCCAAAGAATTTCGTTAGCTTGCGAACCCTACAAGGATTTGTTAACGAAGGTAAAGCATTCCTGAAGGAAGTCCAGTCAGTTTGATTAGCACATGGATTAGTTCCATGTCGTCCACTAGCACCGCGATTAAAATTCTGAGCCGCTGCAGCTGCCGTCGCAGCCGCTGATTGGCTTTGCATTGAGTTTTTCACAACTTGGTTGCGTAGTTGTTGGAGCTCGTTTCTGATGCTTTCCATTTCCTGAAGAATAAATGATAGTATTAGAGCTGAATACGTTAGTTTTGAAGATTTGGAAAAATGAATGTCAGAATTGGCGTTAGACATACCTGGACCATCAAGTGTTGCGTCCGCATTTCGGATGACAAGTGGGCAACGCTTCTTGCAAGCGTCACAACGTGGGACTCCAGTCTTTGAAATCTCCGATTAATGCTCTGTATAGAATTAAACGCCCAGTTTTAATACAATTTACAACCATTTTGGAAACATGATATAAATTATTTATAACTATACGTAGTTTAAAAGTAACCTTAAGATCTTTGACCTTTTTCTTCTCCTCGATCTTCTTACTCCTTTCTCTAAATGGTCGGCTGCTAACCGAACTGGGCAATGAAGACATACTCCCATAAGGTCGACGTTTTGCTGCCCTCAACTCAGCAGTGTTTGGAGGATACCGGCTTCTGGAAAACTTTCTCTCTCCTAAAACTTTCAGGACCTGGAAGTAAACCACACCCACAACTTATAATTTGTCCATCCCGAAGTATTTTTATCACCTAAAAAACATCTATAGCTCCCAAGCTTACCTCGGTATACATAGACTCCAAGCTTTCCAACTGCCTCCGAATAGCATGAGCATCCGTAGTATCAATAGTAGTACTCAGGTCGTCATCATCCGTCGTAAAGTCCGTGTGACCATCTAAAACTGATTCAAAATCTAAACCAGTAGTAGAAGTCATATCGCCATTCTCA
Organism: Hydroisotoma schaefferi; assembly: GCA_034682405.1. NCBI lineage: Eukaryota > Metazoa > Arthropoda > Collembola > Entomobryomorpha > Isotomidae > Hydroisotoma > Hydroisotoma schaefferi. The sequence continues at coordinate 12,969 of JAQFZX010001832.1, read as the reverse complement.
TCCTGGAGCGAGTAGAGAATTTGACCTGGAAATGTTTCAAAAAAATCTCAAAGTAGTACAGCCTCATCAAAAAAATCTATCCAACTCTACGTTCAAAACGCTTACCAAGTTTGTTCATAGCGTTTCTCGTAAGCTTGGCTCCCTTAAGGGTCTGGTTTAGCTCTCTATTCCCCCTAGAACCTCCCCCTCCAGCCCCCTTTCCACCACTGCTCTTATCCACAAGCCGCTGCTGACGGTTCGACCAACGCTGCGCTGATCCAGAGTTTGAGCGAACAACTTTGGTAGCCGCACGTGGAGACTTTATCTTTCCAACTCCCCCTCCAGCCGCCGCTTGACTTGTACTCGGCCCCGCTAGAACTTCCTGGCTTCGGCTGGCCTTTTTACTATAATTTCCGGAAGAAAAACTCGTTAAACTTTACCTCAAGCTTAACAATTCCACTTTAATCCAATATTTCTCCAAAAAATCAAGCCATCAACCCCAAAACGGGTTTCAACTTACTTATAATTATTGAGATCAAACTTCTTGGGTAACTTTGGCGAAGTAATTGGAGAATGTCCCCCAGCCCCTCCCTCTCCTCTATTACTACTCTGATGAGGCAGTATGGGAGAAACCGTAACATCCGCAAGGCCCCCACCACTCCCACTCTTCTTTCCTGGACTCAGATTATGATTTGTACTTTGTAAATTCGAAAATCCGTTGTTAACTTTTGGGCTCAACAACGGATAATGAACACTCCTTCCTTGCTGCTGCTGTTGCTGGACTTGCTGAAGATGTGAGGCTTTTGAACTGGATGAAGTAGCATTATTATTAGACGTCGGAGTACTCGTGGTCACACCCCCTGGTCCTCCTCCTCCTCCGAGGAGACCCTGTTGCTTTAGCCCAGCGATGACCGGATTGACAAGTGCAGATGAAGTGGAAGGAAGCCTTGAGTTCAGTTTTATTCCTGACTTGTTCGCTCGTTCAATTTCCAGTATATTTTGGATCTCAGGTTCAACAAGGTCCACCCATTCGGAGTCATTTCCTGTGGAGAAAAAATTGATAAAAGCTGTTAGCTTAATTCTAATGACTGAGGATTTTTCTCATATTCTGTCACTTTTACGAGTAAATCATACAACCTGCTAATGGGACACTTCCTTGCCCACGCCAACGTTTTAAGCATTATTACCCTAAACACGTAGAGCTTTTTGGAGAGGAGCATTTATTTACTTCTATTACCTACCTTCCTGCCAATTTTATTGTAATTCTAGCTCCATCATTATTACATAATTTACTCTGATTTATAATAGCCGACAGTTGCTTTTACATCTACAAAAAACACAACTCTCGTGTTCTTGAACTTATCACAAAAGCCCTTTTATTTGCTTTTTGCACCTTGTGCATTACGGGCGAAAATTACCACTGTCTGTGAGAATGGCTGGAAAGCCTCATTGTTCTTGGATGGATGCTGGCATTGGCATTGGCATAGGATAACGTCAATTATGTTTAGGATAAAATAATATCCTGTAATTTAAAAGGGGCTAAGTCCTTCTTTCTTTCATTTAAAAGTTAAGTAGACAAGTTATCATCTTTATGTATAAAATTGCATTGATTATTCCCTTTTTTACGGGTATTTTTGTACTAAACAAAATCTCCGTCTGTTATTTTGACATCCTTTTCCAAAATTCTTTGTATTTATGCCAAAGCGGAAACTCTTCTGACAAGTTTCAAAATACAGCATGCAAAACGTCGTTTTGCTAAACAACTCCAGTTCTAAATGCTCTTATGATAAGATCGTAGATTCTATACTGTTGCTTTGCTTGCAATTGCAATAAAGCCAGTTGTAATCCTTCCCATGTTTTATGCAATATATCTCCATTCTACACAACAAAAGATGACACAAGTTCTCCCAAGACAATGAGGCTTGTGCGAAATCTTAAAAATAAAAAAAATCCCTGCCTTTAAACTGTCCATCTAACTGCCAGCCAAGCTTCTGTTTCTATATCCGCCTGTCAGATAAGTGGACAAAGGTAAAATAAAAATTACTTAACGAATCTGAAACTACATGACAATCCTATGCAATAGAAATCCATACAATAGCAGCCTGCAGTCTAGTCCGAGTTGTCAAGTTTTATGTGGTAATCAATGTCACTTTTGGAAACAAAAGATTCACAAAATGTTCTGACTTTAGGACTTACACCTTTTAAACAGTAGTACAGCTTTCTCACTTTTTTACTTGAACAAAGAAGGGAATATTTTTTTAACGATCTCCACTGTTACAAAATACATACCTATGCACTGTACCCAAGTAAACTATCCTTGACTGTATCATCTACAATTTCAACGGGAATATTTACTCTTCATGCAAATATAGGTAAATTACAACTTACAAATTAAATTGGGTACGTTTATCTAACAAAGTTAACTCATTTACGCACGCACAACGTAACAATTATTCAATTGGCTGTTTCTGTCTACTTGCAGTATGAAAGGCCATAAAATGGTGTGTGGGACGGTTGGTCGTTGTTAAAACGGTCGTTAAATTACAGAATAATCACACCTTCCTGGTCATTACTTCGGACCTTTATGGGACTCCATTCATTCATCAGCGATAGCCTTAGACTACCACTAGACATGGCATAGATATTAAATGCTTTTTGGATACTTAAACGTACATGCATGTATTGTACACTTTAACACGGGCCACACACCTTCGTGTCTTTGGTAACGGCAACAAAATAGTCCAATAAGTCGAGCCAAAGTCATAATACGAATACGATCAGAAACGTCTAACGAGTCCCATGAAATCTATAATTTATACCTTAAAAACAACCAAAAAAAAACCTCCATAAACGTACCAGAACTAACACTATCCCCCGTCGGCCTGCCATTTCCAAGTCCCTCAGCCCCTTCACAATGATCACTCGGATCCGAGTTGGTAGAGTTCATCGGGCTTTTTGTAAGCAGGACCGTTCCTCCGATCCCCGAATCCGTTGTAGAATGACTCTGACCACTTCCAACCCTCTGCGACCCTTTTTCACAGTCACTACTACTACTATTATTGTTATTATTACTCCCCCCACTACCACTCCCACCCCTCAGGTGCTGTTCTGCCGCAACTGACAAGGCAATATTGGTCAAGTCTGTCGTAATCTTCTGAAGCTGTTCACTCTTACTCTTGCTACAATTAGCTGGAGGAGAGGAACCCTCTAGGAGAATTATATTCCCTGTCGAAGAAGTAGAGTCCATTGTTGAGCTACTTCCATCCCCATTTTCCCTCATTTCCACCGAAGGTAATCCAATAGTATTCATACTCATCGGAGGAGAGTCCGGTTTCTGCGAGGTTGGCAAAGGGGGAGGAGGTTCGCTAGGAGGACCTTGTAGGTGATGACCCCATCCGTTATGACCTTGCTCCTTCCCCATGTTAACCCCAGCACCGTGGTTTCTCATAGCCCCGTTATAACTTCCGTTGGGGGACGACAACGAACTCTCAACTGTCATCATTATATTGGACGATGAGTTGGAATTACCACTACCCGGTCCGGAGTTTACACTACCCGTTCCTCCGTAACATCCTCCGGGATTATTCTGCTGGAGTTTATATCTCATTATTGACGCTTTATCCTGCGGATACCCTGCTGGGTTCCTGAACTGCCCATCCTCTTGAAATTGCGTTGTAGGGTTATTACTCGAGCCTGAGAACTGCTGTACCCTATTATAAACTGAGGATTGATTAGGTCCATTGCGTTGCTGCAGGGGTGCTGAACCACTCCCACCAACAAGTCCACCTCCGGCTTCCATAAGCTTGTCTAAAGCCCTTTGGGCTCGTTCGACTCCGGCAGGATCGTGTCCCCCATTGTTGTACTTTTGGTCAACCCCGTTATTATACTGCTGTTGTTGCTGCTGTTGTTGCAGTTGTACTGCACGATTGTAGCTTTGTTGTTGCTGGATTTGGTTCTGGGTTGGATTCTGACTCTCTGGAATCGACCTCATCTGTAAAGAGTCTTCGGTTAGATTGGATTTCAACGCGCTTTGCTGAATAGCCTTGCGAAAACTTGTGTTTATATTCTTCTTATCATTCAGATTTGGACTTTTGTAGGCCGAGTTGGGGTGACCGTTCGTGTTTGCAGTTTGGCCAGGGTAGTATGCCATAGAAGGGCCGTTTCGAACACCGTTTGAACTATTAGCATGGGTAGTAACACTAGGGTTTGTGGGATAAGCATGCCCATTCATCTGGGAAACACCCCCTCCATAAGCCGCAGGAACACCCATGGTAAGGTCAATGTAGGAATTGCTATGCAAATTTGAACTCAAACTTGAACCACCAGCAACAACACTCTCATTTACACTTGCTAAATGCCCACCATTAGCATTACTGCCAGTGTTCGTTGTACTATTACCACTCCCACTGCTATTATTCAGTCCTTTGCCACCACCACCACTATGATTATGACCTGTAGAATTTGAACTACTTCCCCCAAACCTACTAGAAATCATATCCTTGATATGATTATAAGTCTTCTTGGTCTGAAAAAGCTTCGTCGCGGATGACGGTTCCTTCACGACAGGAGACTTGTCCACTTCCGGAGGGGTTGAAAACTGCTTGTGAACTAACATCGGGCTTTTACCCGGGTGAAGTTGGGGATTAGATCCATTATTATAACCTCCACCAGATCTCATCAAATTCGAATGGTTCATCCCAGTAGCAGAAGTAGGAGCTGGCCCGTTGCTACTACCACTACTACCGTTGTTGTACTGGTGTCCAGGGCTGTGTGAAGAGACTGCAGTATTATTATTAGAGGTAATCGTCCCTATCTGGTTGCTCAGGGCATTTCCGGCCGAACTGGATGCAACTTGCTGGTGATGTTGAGGCTGTTGGGGTGGGATAGAATGAACTGATAAGTTCTGTTGAACCTGGTGTTGTTGCTGGGAATGGCGATATTCCATTGCATAAGGGGTGCTAATCCCTAGTCCATTGTTGTTATTATTACTGTGAGGATTATTAGAATTGGGATTAGCAGCAGCAGGTCCAGAAGGGTATTGCATTGCTTGTTGTTGGTAGGAGGATCCTCCGCCCTGTGGAAATTCAATAGAAATAATAAAGAAAAGGTTCATTAGAGCCACAGAAGAATGAGTTATCCTTTTTTTACATGCAGATAAAAGCTTACAAGTGGATTTCGCAGGGTGCTTTTCTATACAATTATAACATCTTTTTATCTTGATAAAATAGTAGTACTAGCATGATAAGAATGTGGGTATCATAGTCATAATCTAAAGCTTAATACTACAATGGAAATAAAAGTAACTATTCACACTTGAGAGGTTAAACAACTTCATCTTGTGCATACATAATCGGAGTAATGCATGAGAAGAGGCTTTAAGCCGCAGTCTTTCTTGATTGGAATTTCAGAGTATCCGGTTTTTGGCAGAAACTTTTTTTTAAACAAACGTAAGGTTCCTCAAACAAATCTGATTTTATTTATTTCTTGGAAATCTCTTTTATACTTCAATTTGAAATTATTTTATCGCAAGAGGTTTACTAAAAATATCCCAAAACTGTAATCCAAAATGGGACCCAGTCCAGTACTGCCGTATGCATCCTAAAAAATCCTTACCGAGTCTTTATTAATTCTGGAGATTTTGACATTAAATGTTAACCTGCATTTAAATTAATTCAAAAAGGGATATTATATTATAGGGCGGTTGTGATTCCAGGATACATATTACTGCATAAATCTTCCTCCGACTCGACATAAGCACTCGTATTCTTATCAGCCGGAAAAAACACCCCTAACAACTTGCGAAGTTGAACTGATAAGCATTCGCTAAATTAACTGCCTCTGGGTCCGATTGTCTAAGAGGTTCAGCTCATCCAACCGAATTCTACCTCAGCTAAGCATGCGATAAGATTGAGTGAAGATGACAGGTTCAAATTGACAATTAAAGATGCAGTTAAAAGATAACTTTAATTCTAATCCTTTCTAACTAACCAGCCTAGCTTTAAGCCTGTGCTCTTCTCCATTATTATACTTGTATTTATATATGCTTAATCATTTTCATGGTTCATAATCCACTTGATCCTAAGCTAATGCTAATCCTCTTTTTAATTCTCACTCAATCCTGTTTAATCACCCTTCTCATTTCCCAGCCAAGACAAGGCTTATCCATCCATCCATCCATCCTCATTCATTCACCTAGAAGAATGCACAATTGAACGTGAAAAAAATTCAAATCACCTTCAATCCTATCTAAATTAGCATTAGCTTTTACCTAGCACCTTAATGAATACAAAATTAAATCACTAATAAGATTCCGTACCGAATAGTGAACCCAGGAATGGATATAAGACACTCTGAATGAATGCATACAATGCAGTACACAATACAATGCTCGAGCTTTTATCATTATCACTGCATTAGCTAGGGCTTAATAGTGAAGCCATTGTACTGTTGGAAATATGCAAAAACTATAAAAAGTCCTCCCATTTCACATTGCAAATCTATATTAGATCGATTAACCTATTCCGGAAAATGTAGCCCGGGCTACTATTGTATTATATGCACGGCTTTTATCTAAGAGATATTTAATTCAGGTCCAGTTAAGGATTAAGGTAAAACTAAACAGGGTTACTATTTAAAAAAAGACAGGTATAAGTTTTATTCCAGGATTTGCGGTAAGATCTACTTTTTATTTGTTCGCATTTTAAATTCGCTCATTCATAATTCATATTTTTTTTTCAAACCTGTTGGACTGGATAAGATCCCCGTCCATCAAACACAACTGCTGAAGGCTCTACTCCCCGTTGTTGGTGATGGTGGTTGTTGTTATACGACGAGGTGTCATTTCGATGACCAAACTCTCCATTATTTGACTCCATAGAACGCTGCCAGTCTCGAATCGAGGTCGTAGACTGAGACTGGGGTCTCCTAGAATATTAAATACAAACAATGTATTACGAAAATGTTCTGCATTTTTCAACAAACGCTAGACCATAAAAATCAAACGCATGAAGTTTCTGCAGCAAGTTTTCTACAATTTTCTTCAAGAACCGCTTAAAATCTTCATTGGTGCATCTTAGAAATTTTAAACCATCGCAATAAGCTATGGAAGTTAAAATGTGCATGCATTTCTAATAATGATAATAATAAACTAAAGCAGCTATAATTGTATCCCTATGCGTGGATCCTTCCAGTCAATCAAAGTCAATTTAAAGACATTTCTATCAAACATAAGGTACCTTTTGACTACGACCCTTGCAGTGTACGTCAATCGAAGATTAACAAACCTCAGCTAATCTAAAGTTAACATGAAGATGTAACTGTCCAAGTGTCTGATCAAGACGAAGCCCGTACAATCATGAACTACAAGTGGTCCTTGTTATAAAATGTAGACAAGCGTATTAAAAATGTGTAAATAAAATTTCAATACTTCCTTCCCCGTCGGAATACTGATAAGTTGCTTTTTAATAGTAGCCTAAATATATAATAGCACTAAGTGTTTCTTTTTAAAGCTATCTTAATCTTCATTTTAACTTGAGGTAATTACTCATTCGTATTCAATGGACACGCTTCATCCTTTCTTGTGCTATGTTAACGGAATTCCTATCACAAAAGCTTAAGTAACACTTGTTAAAATTGATAGTTGGCTAAAGTAATAAAAAGTATTAGAGGTTATATTATACATTAAGATAGCCTGTTGATGAGAGTACCTCTCTACCTACAATCTTTGCTCAAGTTAGTTTTCCATGTCAAGTAACTCCTTTTTCAATTCCGACACGTGTTAGCTGTCCCGATCTGACAGACCGTTTCAATTACATGCATAAGAAAGCCGTATTGAATTCTCTAGCCTGCTTTCTATAGCGTTGCGTAACTTTATAAGAAATTAACTACAGAAACGTCCAAGTAAAGCGATCTCTGCGTGTGGTGTTAAAGTAGCAAGAAACCCATACAAGTTTGTTCCATCTTCCACAAATAATTCCTATCGATGCATTCTCTGATAACCTTCCACGAGGTTTTTTCCGGCTATGTTGTGAGTTTAAAAATGCTTTTAAAACTAAGGATTTAAAGGATTTATTCAGTCTGCAGGACCGTACCAAATCTTTAGGACTGCCAAACTGTAGCATACCCACGAAACAACCGATACTTCCAAGAAGCCAGTAGTACCCTTCGTCAACTTTTATCCCCCTACGCTACACGAAGCATTTTGCTCTTTTTTGTACATGTTTAGAAAGGACAAAGCTACTGAGCAATAGGATCGAGTTTATAATCCAAAATCAGCCTTCCTGAAGAAGCTCAACATAATTTTTGCAATTAAATTCCATTAAAAACTCACCCTTTGTAAATAACCGTATCCAAACTATCCGTATTGGAAGATGACAGGCTAAGACTTTGTTGTGAGGCTGAAGAATCGGAATAATTGTACCCATTCGTTGAGCCACTCCCTGTAGACATTTTCACAGCATTATTGTTATTACTACTGGAATATAGATTACTGCCAGCTCCTAAGTGACCGTGATGGAGGTGCCCATTAGATCCGGAATGCCGACCTAGGTCAAGGGCCGGGTTGTCAATCCCGTCTAGAAGTCTCCCACCCTGTTGCTGGTGGTGAAGTTGTTGCTGTTGATGGTGTAGGGATGCCATTAGATAGGATTTGTCGTCATTTACACAATTCTGAAATCAAAGAACGGCAAAAGTCAGAAAATCATATAACTTTTACTGGCAAAATCTTGCAAAAAGTTACACTCATGCCTTACAAAAAATACAATTTACACGTTTTCATGCCCAGATTAAAATATAATAAACCACTCACTGTTTCAAGCTCTTATGCCTATTTTACTTTGTCATTATTTTTATATTTCTACGTAAAGAGCATAAAACGGTACTTCGTTAAGGACAAAAATACAGAGCGTTTAATATGAATGTGAGAATGTCCAGTTTGAAACTCACACAGAGACTTTTACAGTAAAGTAGCAACTTAAAATACAGGCACACCCCGGTGATTACTTAGACATAGAAGTATCATCTTTCTGATGTGTCATCTTGTCTTTTAAAAGTTCAATTACAACCACTACAACCACTGCGGTGTTCGTATACCCATGCAGTTTTTTAATTAGTAGTGGTGGTCATTATAGTATAACTGACAGTAGCAGTAGTAGTAGTGGTAGTAGTAGCAGTGGTAGTAGTAGTTGTTGTAGTAGAAGTAGAATTAAAAATAGTATAAGCAAGTGCTACACAATAGCATACAGCTCAACCGGTGACATTAAGTCTCATCACATGACAATCCAAATGATAATCCTTCCTAAGAGGCTTTAACAATGATGGGACAAAAAGACATTAAAAGACCTCACACTTTTATAAGACGACAAAGAGCATAGCCTGCTAAGATCCTATTTCGCTAATACTTCTACTTACTCCAGGAAGAAGTTTCATACGAAGGTTTCTGAGTCTCACTAAAATACTTCAGATGCATTTACCATAGTAAAGTAGGCAAAGGTATGCAGTCAGGTATTTAAAAAACTTAACAATAAATAATCCCCAAGTTATTATCATAAGTACAAAAGTTCATTCACGACAAGAAGTCGACGTAACTTGGGAAGCATTGAACTCTGAACAATTATCATAAAACTTATGCAAGCCTTACCAAAAATCAATTTTTCGCAATTCTACGAGTAACATTTTATTTTGCAAAAAGATTTATCAATGTGAATTTGCAGTGTTTTCTCTATCCCGAATGAAACCTTTCTACTTCTCATCAGTCTAACACACACACTGACTTTGATAAGTGTTATGGAGTTTTCCCTTCATTCAAATGATCTAATAGTCAAGTTCTAGGAGGAAAATTAATCTATTCTCCACTAGAAACATTCCTCATCCAGGGAAATAAAAAACAGCAGGGAAACCCAAATTATAAAAATGATAAGATCTTAATAACTCCATGTTAAATGTCTGAGCCGCTCTGTCGGGAATTTATGTGTGTCGGTTCTAAGAACAAGCTAATTAATCACGGAATCATTAACGTGTCGCAATATAACTTGGCTTGGGATTGTTTAATTCAAGTGATGACTCATTATCATCAAAATTAACCCAAGTTCAAAGCTCTCTCTCTTCTATAAAAACTATCTAGGGGAAAGCTTAACATTTCCAAATAGAAAAAGCTAAATACCTAAAATACAACTTTTCACAAAAGTCATCAAAAATTGCTTTAAACTTATGCAAATTTGTATCCCTTAAAAAAGACCAGGATCTTTAGTCCGTTCCCTTTCTTCATATTTTGATAACAAGCTCTTCTTTCCACATAAATTCGTACAAGTTATAATCGACTGTTTAACCTTAATCTCTCCAATTTCCCAGAGGATTAAGGGAGTAAAATATTATAATCTGTTTAAAATAAGCAAAGTCATTTAGTCTCGTGTTTTTTATCGCAAACAAATTCATCGCATCAGTCCCAACCCTTTAACTTGAAGATAAAGAGGTAAACTGCTAACGACTAAAGAAGGGAAGATCAAGATATGGATGGGTGGTCGGCTTTTTACCTTTTACGCTTACACAAAGCTTTAGTTTTAGCATGTTTATCCTTCAAGATGCATTTCTTTCTACTCTTTTTCTAGTCTAGTTTTGACAAGTGCCTTCTAAGAAGAGAAAAGTCATAAAGAAACGCAGTCAAGAAACTAGGTGAGGCTTATTGCAATGTCGAATGTGCAGTTAGCCAGCATAGCTTGTGTTTTATAGTTTCAAAAAGTTGTAAAAGTAAATGACACATGAATGAACGACCGGTTAAACCGTTCCTTTGCTTTAGTTAGTGGTTTTACTAGTAGTAGAGTAAATAGTGTCTAAATGTTTTGAGTTGACACTAAATTACAATTACTTACATCCCACTAATACCGCCGCCACAGCATGTAAACTTTTCTTTACTCTGTAGAATATCTAGCAAAGAAAATGCTTCTTTTGTACAAAAAAATTGAAACAAACCTCAAGCTCTTGTGAACAGATTCTGAAAGAAGTACAGCTAATCAACCTAATTTACTTCTGAGCTTGATTAGACACTTTGAGACTACAACTTTTGAGAAGGATCTACTTTTTCTTGGTAATTATCTTCCTTAATGTACTTGTTTTCACAGGCAAAAAAGTCCTTTGTTTTTTTAATTCTGCACACTAGCTAAAGGGTTTAGTTTAGTTGCCAATCAGAGAATTTAAACGGTTTGTGGAAGCAATTAAGCACGCGTTCAATCAATTAAGGGCATTAGACTTCTTATAAAGTTACTATGAAAAAGTTAGTGCACGTCCTTACCGATATTAATAATTGCAGCTTTCATATCAACTAACTTAGATAGTTTCTCGGATAACTACCCGTAATCCACCCGATGCGATGTTCGTAAATTGTATTATGAGAGCAATATAGTATTTAGTTTCGTATCTATTCAACAAGTTCTTTAATATTCCCCTTCAAACCCCAGAACTAAATGCATTTTGGGAATATAAAAGACCCGATCGGGTTCACGACCTTGCTGAGTTTAATCGTTGCAGTTTGCATAAAATACCCACAAAAATATAAGAGTTATGGCTACGAACGGGAGCTTCCAAAGCATCGATGATCAGTTGAACTTGAATTCATTTAAATCAATCACTTTTTCCACTTACCAAGATATTAAGAAGTATTCAAAATCTACGGAGAAAAAACTTAAAGATAACTAAAGCAGTTCGATCTTGTTAAAAATGAAACGGATCAAACAAGGCCGTAATATTTTACGATTATTACTTACTATCCTTTCCAACAAAAAAATCAAGTTTTCAATTTCTTTCCAAACCACCTTCCACTACTACCACCCTTTCTTTCCAATTAGTCAAAGTGTGTGATTATTATGCATGAAAAAAACTACCCTGTAATAATAATAATCCGTCTTAATGATGTAAAAACGCTCATGTTGTTGTACTAATCCATCAAACATTATATTATTGCCAATTAGCAGTTAATATCAATCTGAACCATTTTGATAACAGAAAATAAATTGATTTCGTGAGCGATTTACTTGCCAAGCTCAACGTCCTGAAAATCAATCATTAAAAATGGTGTTTGCCTCTCAATAAATTGAATCCCTTTACAATTTTGCATACAACTTATACAATAATAATCCTAATCGCATATTATTAACACCTTGACCAAAAACCAAAGCAAGGTCTCACGAAGTATAGTGTAAAGGAGCTTGTTTTATCAACTAAAAACAATCTAACCAACACTAACATTTCCGAGAGCTAATTGGATGGAATGTTGACAAATTTTTTGTTGATACAAACATCAAAAACACATTACGACGGTTTTTAACGAGGATGAGAACCAACTTAACTAACAAAAAGTAACAAAAACTCCATAATACGGTAGTAAGTATGTGGAGAGTGTCGTTCTGAGAGTATGCAATTCAATCAACCTCGTCTGATCTGAATTTACTTTAGTAATTCTCACCAACTTGTTACCTATCGTATGTCCTATTTTAATTACCCAGGGGAAATACTACCATGTTGCGATGTCCATGGGTAACAGAGGTAAGGAACAGACCTCCTGAGAACTTGGCGAATTAATGACACCTCTTCTTCTATCTACCGTGTATTTCTACTCTGTAATTATCCAACAACTCTGACGATACTCAAGGTGACTTGACTTGACAGCTGCAGAGCTTATCTTACTTATTAACTCTCCACGATATCCTGTAATTTTATATTTATTAACTATTGTCGCCTCCTTTTACCACCTTAATTACACTACGTGCATGATCTGATGGGGTCCTTTCCTATACTACTGACTGCACTGTATGCATAATTTCTAACGTTTCCCACAACAAACTAAGCAATTCTGACATTCACGAATTATATTTTTAAACCCAGAAAAAATTCACAAAACTAACTTTTCATTAGACTTTCTATATTATCAGGAATGGAAGGTTATGCCTGCCAAAATATTATAAAGCTTTGGGGTTTTTTCATGTTAAAACATCACTTTAA
>JAQFZX010001831.1:0-24738 GCA_034682405.1 Hydroisotoma schaefferi | reverse complement strand
AGGGAGGTTGCGCTAGGTGTGTTATGTCTAGGTAGTTTATTGTGTACAGGTCAGGTCAAGACGCTGGCAGCGTATTAAAATAGAGCGACTGCAGGCATAGGATATATGAAAGAAGTATAGGATAAGGGAGTTTAGGATAAATGCACGTAAGGGTCTATACGAGGGGATATTCCTTACACAGTCAATGCTTAAACCTGATATATTCATCAAATATCGCCACAGTTTTGGCCATGGTCAAGCTAGGATTGCGCTTATCATGGGATTCTATGATAATGATGGGGAACTAGCCAAGGGTTAGATCTTATGAGGTATTTTATTCCCACTATTAATTACTGCTAAATCATGCTTTATTAATTAGAATTATCTCAAACTTTGTGGAAAGATCCCTCAAATTCTAAAAAAAGAAACGATCGGAGTGGTGAATAAAATGTATGGACGGACAGGTTTCGGATTGAAGACCGAGTTTCTGTCCGCGATAAAGGACAATTTCTTGACGGACGTTGAGCAGTTGGATTTGGGAAACCCGATTTAGTCCGCCTTCCTAGTGGACAAAGGTTGAGTGCAGAGTTGAGTTATCATTCTTGTCGACCTATTGATAACCTCCTTACGCTGGGCCAAATAAAACCACCACTGGGATATCCATGCTTGATTTTTCGTACAACCCGAGTGGCCTTTCCAACGAAACCGAAGCTGAAGATTCATAAGAAAGAGAGTCATCACAGAAAATCCTTCCGCTGCTATTTCTGCTCAAAACAGTTTAATTATAAGGGAAGGTTTGAGGGCTACGTCCGGATGAAGCACACGATGGAGAAAGTACACAGATGCAATGTCTGCTGCGATTACTTTCTAAATGAGATGTCATAACGTCAACGCACATAGATGGATAAGCATAAAACCAGGATTGACAGAAATATAGGAAGAATCAAGAACCAGTAATCGGAGGATTATTATCATTTCTTTGTTAGAGGACCCTTACGATGAAGTTCCTTTAGGATATGCTACTCTTGCAAAGGGGTAAACCACAGGGCTGGAATCCTACTACGTATTTCAAAACCTTGCGTCATAGCATAAAGTAAAAGCCGACTGGTTTCCCTTCTATATCTACTGCTACTCTTGCTTGGCGTTTTATTATCCGTTTGTCAAACATATTTTATAGAAAGTAACTGGCTAATAATAATAATAATCCATACTAACTAACCAGCCTTACCAGTCTAACACTGCAACTGCATGGTTAGTGTTCGTAAAGGGGCTTCTGATATTGTACTTTACTGTATTGAATTGTATTTATTTCTGTGTTATTCCTCGTTTAGTACAAAAACGACTAGTCTTACACAAGTACCACTGGACACATGTTCCCTTAAGCGAATTAGAGTTAAAGGTGAACGAGTTGTTTTATATTAAGGCTGAATTGGTCCTATATATTATGCACTAACCTGACTGAGGTTCTTTTACTTATAGTTTATTCTAGCCACCATAACATGTAGTTGAGTGAGATTGAGAAGCATCTTAATTTTTCCTTAGCCAAGTGTACTTATTCTTGTATCCTAGCTGCAAGTTGGCAAGAACATTTCCCTCCAACTCAAAATTCCAAGATTTAGCTGATCGTCTTTATTATACTCAAGATTCTAGCTCGAACAGCAACACCAACATTCTCATTTCTTGTGAAATTATTAGGTTACTCATGCACTAAACCCTTCATTACAAGTATGTACACATTTACTGTTTATTAACTCCTAGAATCCAAATTAAAACTGGGGCATTGCATAGTTAAATCAAGAGCTGGTTATAACATTTCAATATATAGAAACTCCTGTTCAGTTATAATAATAATAATAACTCTACTCTCAAGTCCACCTTCAAAATGGTTTTGGTTTGTTACTTTTGTGGCTGCGTTAAAAAGATAATGTCCTATTTAGGAGATCATATACGATCAAAGCACACCAGAGAACGACCTGTGAAATGCCCCCAGTGTTCCATGACCTTTGCTAGCTCCCGTGTTTTCCATAGTCATAAATATAAACGTCACTCGGTATCCGGAAGTGTCCAGCAGTGTCTCCAATGTCATAAATCCTTTACTACAAGTAAAGGATACAATTACAATCTCCAAAGCCATCTTAGAACTGTTCATGGGATGAAAAAATACGAGTGTGATCAATGTAACTTTAAAACTGTTACGAAGGTTAAATTAAAGAGACACTCCAATATTCACGAACTAAACAGAATGAGGAAGTTTGGTTGTAAAATTTGTAACAAGGGGTTCTTCACCCTCGATCTTTTAAAACTACATTCGCGTATTCATTCTGTGAATAAAATAAAAGTTTGTTGTTACTTTTGTCGGAAAACTTATGCGTGGACTAGCTCACTCTACGCCCACTTGGCATTTCACACGAAGGAAGGGTTGGTGGGTGGAACTGGGAAAACATGCAGACAGTGCTCAGAAGTTTGTGATAATTATATTGAATTACTAAAACATGTGCGTGGTAAAGGCAAATGGCCAGGCAGTCCTCCCTTCGACCCTTTCAATATTCAGCCTGTCCAGCTAATTTTAAACATTCTACAACTCTAAAAGGTCATGATTAAACATTTCACTTTGGGTTGAGGAATTATAATTGTGACCACTGCATGTTCTTCTAAACTGTTCGGATCTGCCAGGGATATGAGAAACCATGTACAGTCCATGCATTCTTCACTCAAGCCATTTCCCTGTACAATTTGCGGTGCTCGATTCGGTAGCAAACCCATTATTAGTTACCAATTATCATACAAAGAGTACGCACAAACCCGAGGGTTATCAGTGCTACTTTTGCTCATGAGAATTTCATTCATTTTATAATTATCATGATCATTTGTTTACGCACACATTGGACAGACATTTCAAGTGTACTTTAAAAGCTGAAGGGAAGTCCTGTACTTTTACATTCTCCAAGAAAGAAGCACTAAAACGTCATATTCGAGTTGTGCATGAGGGTTATCGGGTTGAGTGTTATTTACGCTGTTTCAAAACTACGGAAAGACGGTCTCTGTTTGGACAGATTACCAGAATCCAACCACGAAAGAAGACAATAAGTGTCAAGTGTGGAAGAATGTTTTACGATACAACAAAGTGACGTGGCTACGTATTAGTATCGAGTTATTGATAATCTGCTTAAAGCAGACCAAACAACACCAATACTTCCGTCCTTAATTTGACGGTAGAGAGTTTGAGACTTCATATGGAAGAATATCATCCTGACCAATCCTTCACATGCTATTTCTGCTCAAAACAGTTTAACATTAAATGTTTGTTGGAGAGTCACATCCGAATGAAACACACGATGGAAAAAGGAGTAAATGCAACATCTGCAGTTTGAACTTCTTCACAAACGGCTCATTAAATCTCTACACAGACAGACGGATAGGCACAAATGGTCTCAATAAATGAAACCAAGAATTTAGTTTCAAAACGTCCAACCAAACGAAACCTGATACGAGTAGTAATCCTCCACTGCCAGTCGAAGGATTCTCTAAAGAACCCCTAGAAACGTGCAGAAATCGATATGGTTGCAAACCAAGGTTTATATAAAGGATAAGCACAAACCCGTAGGTTATCAGGGTCATTTTTCCTCACGACAATGCTCCAAGTACTCTACATATCCGCATTTATTTATTCGTAAAAATGAGAGATATTCAAAGGTTTTGATTATGAACAGAACCCCTACAGTTCAGTATCAGTTATGCATCCTCAAACAAATAATTACTGAACCGGCCTACGTGCGGGTTTTGCACGAGGATTATTTCTATTAAAATCTGCCCGTTATTGAGTCCCCAACCCTAGGTACCCCGTCACAAGATATTCTACAAAACAATTAGTACTTAACCAACCTTTTTGAAACCATTATTAAGAAAAACAATCAATATTAAAGACCCTGAAACTCATTATGGATTTCTCATTCTCGTAATTAATTAAAAAATACACCCATTGCATTGCTTCCATCCAATCCTTATCTTACAGCATTGATTTGATCACCAAATCGCTCAATCGATGATAAGCTCCTGTTCGAGTGTTCGTTCGTTCATTCCAATGCTTGTGATAACCTTCCTCCTGCATGCCACCGTTTCTGATGTCACTAAAGCTAAAGCTACTGAAGTATTGGTCATATTTATTACCAACCTGCCTACGCAAATTATAATGTCACCTACCTACCACCGTTGACAATGGATCAGTCATTTTTATTATATTTAACTTTTAACCACAATAGAAAGAACTCTGTTATGCCTTATAGTTTTACTCATTTAAATTCTGATCTCACTTAGGAATTAGTTGGCAGAATTATGATTAATTATTTAGTAAACGTAGCATTAGCATTGCATTCCCATTATTTCTTTACTGTAGCTTACTTTTAGTTCCTTTACCTGGAAATATAAATATGAAGACTTTAATAGTAGAACCACCCCTTTCGAAACTTGTAGCAGTAACTGCCGTAGTGATATATTTCGTTTTGGGATCCTCAACCGGTCTCCAACTAGATCCTGAAGGGAACTACCATATAACCGTGGGAATTAGGGGGGACGACCCCAAGGTCACTGAAACTTATGTAGCAAATATAAAAGTAAGTTTATAAACCATTTCAGTTAACATTTACGTTGATAATTGCACAAAAAACTGAATAAAATTGGTATTTTTAACCCGCATTTTGCACTAAAATTCTAAACTAAAAGCATACCCTAAAAACCTCCTACCTGTGTTTCATTGGAGTTGTTTTAAGCTTACAGACCTACTGAAATATTACTCAATATTCCTTAAAAATAAGCGATGAACGGTTGTTGTTGTTCTCAGGTAGAAATATCCAAACTGTCCGATCTCCTGTACGTCCAAAGCGATGGGAAGTTTTTGATAAACTCTGTGAAAATCCTCCTCCCACCCGGTTGGGCCGAATATGTTGGCCAGGATAGTTTAGTAATTCCAGGAACCGGGTAATAAATCTATCCGGGTGTCCTCCGTTTATTTTATTGAATAAATACGCGTCTGGTCATATTTCCAGAATTAATGTCCCCGTAATAGTTTCCCCTGGTACACGCTTTTCTCAGCTTGTAAATTAAAGTTCGCCCAATCTTATTCATGTTTAGCGTTTTTTTATATTATTCCTTCGCAACAATAATTACTCGGGGTCATTAATTCGGGAAGTGTGGTACTTATTCCTTGATAAAGTTAATTTAATAGCCCTCCCGTTTAATAAAGACCCTTACATAATTTACTTTAACTCTAACTCTCACCTCTAGAGAGAGTTTTCATGAATCTGACATAAAAATCTCTCCGGAGTATTTAATTCCGGAAGTGATTCGACCCACACAATGTGGACATCCGGGCGAAGTCCTGAAGTTACCCTATGATTTTTTCGAGACTGACCCTACAAATGCGACTCTTTCCTATCGGGCTAAAGGTTAACAGAATTAGACAAGGTTATAAGCAACAAATCTTGTACATTTGGAAAGAAAGATAAGCCAGATTATTTGTTTAGATAAGACTCTGCTCCATTTGTGGGCAGAATATCGATGGGGGGCATTTGAGGAGTTTGGGTTCCCCGATAATCCCCGATTTCCTTATTTAGTGAAACAACAGGGCCAGACCGAGTGGGAGGTCTCTTCTTGTACAAACGAGAGAGTCGAAGGGTCATTCCAATTCCCGTGAATATATTAACCCTAAATTGTGAAAAACAATCAGAATTTCGTAACAAATAACTAAACTTAACCAAAAAACTCCACAGGAATGGTACAACTTGTTCCGCAAACGATGAGGATTTCCCCCCAGAACCCGACTGCAGTTTTAATCCCGGATCAAATTCCCTAATACAAAGTTCCCTAATGAGCCAATTCTACTGGTTAGACTCCATGGACTCTTTCTGCACTTCTGATAATCACAATAAATACCTGCCCAACCGCCACAACCTGTTTTGCGGGTATCAGAGTGTCCAACAAGTCCTACAGAATTCCTTAGACTGGACCTTAGAAGTAAAGAAAACCCCGAAGAATTCTAAACAATTCTCTCAACCCGAATACACCATCGTAAAACCCGTAGAAAAGCCCTTGGTCTATCTACTCATCGACAGCAGAAATATGGCGGTATGATCCCCCTTCAGGGGTCAATATAGTTTAATTTTGCTAGCATTTCAGTTACTCTAGGGTCACGAGGTCACCTTTGATGTTTAACCTTCCAGATCCCGATCTCAGAAGTAGGAAAAATCCGAACCGAACTTGCTAAGCTGTTCGACCCAACTTCCGGCCTAGATTCAGAGCTAGTCCTAGCCATAGCTAGTTACCCGGGTAGTGTTGTTGGCCCCGACGATGAGTTCCAATTTTATCAAGAACTCATTCCATGGACCGTGTTGTCCAACCAGAGAACAAACTTTACCAGGTTCGGGTTTTCTTTGCAAAAAAAATGGCCTATCCTTCATGAAATTGGGGCCCATTTATGCAGATTACTTTTGCCCAAAACTGTTTAGCATTCTTCAAGAAACTATTTCTCAAGGGGAGAACTCCGCAGACGGGTTTTTCGGTCTCGGGATTAAAGAAATCGGTAGTCTGAAGATTAAACCCCGAAAACATGACCAAGGAACCTTTCTCTTCGTGTTAAAAAGCTCTCCTACAACAAACTACGGTATTTACCATTAAAAATAAGCAACCATCCCTATCAGTTTTAGGCCACATCAAATCCGTTTCCTTCCAAATATTAAAGATGTGATGCCGTTCGAAGAAGATGTGCTATCCTCCCTACAGGGTCAAAAGGTTAAACTCTTCTGTGTAGAGGTCAGCTCCTCCAACGTCTTTGACAAAGGGGTCAATTTGAAACGACTGGCAGAGGAAACCGGAGGAGCCCACCTGACCCTTACAACTTCATCGGATATTGAAACCAAACTACCCGGTTTTATCGGGGACTTTGTCAAGGGAGTTAATAGTGGGGGATTTGATAGGAGTCTGTCAACCACGGTACGACCACGAGTAGGTCATAGTTCAAAGCTAAAACGGTTAAAATAGCGGGTCCTTTCGTGACTTCTAGGTCTTCAAGAACCTAATCCAATCCACGGAGACTACCCAGGTCAACTTCACCACTCTAGGCCTCCAAGGAACGGTAAAGCTAACCCTGACCTCTGACCTTCCCATTTTAAGCTACTCGGTCAAGAACACATTCGGGGAGGAAGTGGAGCTTAAAGAAAGGCCTGAATGGGAGGAGCAGCTAGGTCGAGGTCGAAGGACGACCTATTTCTCTAATTTAACTATGGACGCTGATAAAGCTGTAATTCTTTAATTCGAAAGTTTTATAAAAGTGTACATTTTTAATGGAGTGAACCTTGACTGCTTATTTATAATTCCATCCAGTCTCAAGGATTAATCATCTCGTTCCAATGCTCGGGAGTTTGCACGGCCTTTTTAACCATTACTTTCGAAAGGGGTGTGGCCAATCCTTACGAAGCGTCTGTTTCCAGTTCAGCTTTCAATGGATATTTCGACGCTGCTCAGATTCCCTCAGGAGTTTTGTCCATTTATGCCCAAGTAAGTTGCAACGAAGGTCATCATCCTGTAGGTCAACTTTCTCAAGTGTCCTATAACTCTCTTCCCTGCTAGGTTGAACACGGCGGAATCCCCCTCATAAATCTGGGCTTATCTCCCCCAGAAGCGTCAGCAACGCTTTGCTCAAGGTCAGCTCCACAACGCTGCTGGTCAGTTCCTCTCTCCGACAACGGAGCAGGTTTTCCCGACCTTATTTCCAACGACGGAATCCTGTCCGGTGGGTGGGTTCCTCCCGAGGATGGCCAGTTTTACTCTTGGATCTCCATAAATTATAAACTCCCGTCCGAATTATTCCCCCGAACACCCGGGTCTTACCCGGATATCCATCAAAACATGAACCTAAGCTTCTTCTTGGGAAAATACCTCGGGGAGGGAGACTCCCCCCTTCCCTGTTCCGTTTCGGGAGAACCTCAAAACTGCATTGGGTTTACGCCCGATTCGGGCTTCGATCTGGTGGCGGACCTACCCGGTTTTATTACTGTGGTCAACTCCGACCTTTTTCAGGTACGCTAGCTTAGCTTGTGCAGAGTTTGATTCGGGGGTAAAGCATTAACCTTATTGTTTAAATTATAGGGAGGAGTTCCAACCAGAATTATGGACTTGGAGATATTGGAAGCTGAAGGGTCCCAAGTGACACTCAGGTGGACCACTCCCACTGTATTTCTACCGGGTGGCCAAATCGGTGAGTAAATCGGTTAAAGTTTGAAAGAAAGCTGCGTTTTTTTAATTTGTGGGTTCCATTTCCAGCTAGAGCTGAAAGCTACGAGTTGAAATACTGCACAAGTTTTGACGCTGCGTTAGATTTATTCCAAACCTGCACCCCAATAGACGAACTGGGCAACCCCGAAACGGAGCCGGGTGGACTGCAGACTTTTACATATGAAATGGGCGAGAATGACCAGACGTACTACTTTGGGATTTGGAGCCTCTACCAACAGACGTTTGTGCGTAAAATACTAATAATATTCTATGACTTTATACTAAGTAATTAAACATTTGCAATCTTATGCAGTCAGAGGTGTCAAATATCGTTTGGCAAAGACCTAACAAGCGCCCGGTAACTTTACCACCTCCAACAAGTCCTACTACTCCAGGCACAACTGATCCCGATCCAGGTACAACTGATCCCGATCCAGGTACAACTGATCTCGATCCAGGTACAACTGACCCCAATCCAGGTACAACTGATCCCGATCCCGGTACAACTGATCCCGATCCAGGTACAACTGATCCCGATCCAGGTACAACTGATCCCGATCCAGGTACAACTGATCTCGATCCAGGTACAACTGACCCCAACCCAGGTACAACTGATCCCGATCCCGGTACAACTGATCCCGATCCCAGTACAACTGACCCCAATCCAGGTACAACTGATCCCGATCCCGGTACAACTGATCCCGATCCCAGTACAACTGACCCCAATCCAGGTACAACTAATCCAGATTCGGGGAGTACAGAACCCGATTCAAGCACAACGGAGTCCAATCCAGAAACAACGGATCCAGATTCAAGCACGACGGAACCCGATCCGGGTACAACTACCGATAACTTAGAATCCACAACAGAGAATGAATCCTTCTCTCCAAGTGATTCCACCCCGATTGACCCAACCACACCCCCATTGTCCCAATCAACAACCCAAGTCCCAATAACGACCACACCCTTCCTCCAGACAACAGAACCCTCCGTCTACTTCTTCAAGCGACCAGCAGGTTACATAACAGCAGGAGCCATCTCCCTGGTCGCCATAACTGGAGTTGGGGGCCTCGTGGGTTATCTTTGTTGGAAACGGCACGTCATCCTAACAAAAGCAAATCTACTTCCTAATCCTAAACCTGTTTAGAACTTTCAACACACACCTTTTTTGTAATAATATTCCACGTATTTTTTATAAATAAATAAATACAACTTAACCACTCACCTCTGATAATCCCTTACATTTTTATTACAAAAATATGCAGTTAAGTCAACAAAAGTTTCTAAACCTTAACCCTAATTTCACCAGGTAATTGACGGAAAAAACTCGTGTAAAAAACCCCATAATAAAATACATTTCATTACAATTTAACAACTTGTCTCCTCCAAACTGTCCAAAATACGTCCTAAACTATTAATTTGTGCTCGTCTCTCCATATTTAACTATTTCAGTATTATTTTGTACAAATACCCAGTTCATCTATGAGAAATGAGTAACAGCCGCTTTAGTAAGGTAGTTAGTGAGGAGAGCAGTAACGAGGGCGGCTACTATGGCAAAAGCAGCCTCGACTTTCTGACCCTTCGTCACTCCCCCACTATTCCCCATTTCTACCGTCCCCTCCCACATATTCCAATCTTTAGGGTCAACCCTTCTGACCTCTTCTTGACCCTTCTCCCACGAAACCTGATAATAAATTCATACAAAAAATATCATTAAAAAAACTCCTAACTTTTCCCCTCTAGTTTTATCCGTAGTTTCTGTATTCAAACAATACCTGTTGGAAAGAAGACTCCGAAGGGGCATAACCCTCATCGCTTGACCTTCTCCTGAGCGAGATGACCCTGTCCCCCGAATCCGGGCCGCTCCTCACCACACCCATATCTTCTGTAACAATTAAGTACCTTTTCCTGTAACTCACGTCGGGGTTTTATATCCGTAATGTTAACATTTAGCAAGTTGGCTATGTTTTTCATGAGAAATGGTTATCTTTATAGTGTGGATTTATAGTTTGATTACCACAATAAGAGTGATGAAGGGTGTTTAGAAGGAGTAGAAGGAATACCACCGTCCTTCCCAGCACCCCAATCATTTTATCCACAATTCTGGAAATTACGACAGAGAGAGAGAAACATTATAAAAACAGTAAACAAGTTTACAATTTTGAGTGTCCTTCTAATTATCATGACATTTATAACTTATTTTAATTAATACAACCCGGGGCTCCTATATTCCATTCCTGTACTGTAGATTTTAAAATAAAAGACTATTAATTCATAAATACATGCAGCGTCCTTTTTATTAAATTAATTGCCTCTGGAGGGGTACTTAAAAACCCTACTTTTTATCCCTAATTACAATTTTTTAGCTCTAAAAACGTAGAATATAACTTTACATTTTTGTGTTATAATTTATTACCCTTTAACTCTGCTATTTATATCCTCCGTCCAATTTAGAGGAATGGATTATTTATTTACACTCCTATATTCCTCTTACATTTAATATTGTTTAATTATTAATTATTAATTATTATTTGTAGTACAAACCGGCCCATTGTTTACAATAATATTAATTGAACAACCCAGTACAGTAGTGGACATATGGACTATCTAAACTAAACTAAACTAAACCAGTCCATACAGCCTAATCTACCTAATATAATGTCCTCAGATTAGAATAAAAAGTCCTATGCATTTCATCCCAACAAAAAAAGGTAAATGTCTTGAGGCCTTCATTCTCATCCATCCATACTTTTATCAACTTATTTCTATTTCATCCAGGCTTATTTGTAGTTCAATGTTAAATCCAGTTTCCATGCTCAACTTCTTCAAGGACATCATTTCTTCCAACAAACTCTCAACATGCAAACAAATACGGCAATCATATGCCACACGATAGATAATAATTAAATTAACTTGGTTAGTTAGGAAGGACATGATGTGGATTAAACTCGGATTAAAAGTTAAATCAGTGAAGCAAAAATGTATGCCATTTACGAGTATTAGTATAGTAGCCTCCCTCCCTGGAATAGAAGCCCCCTTTAATTATTACTATTATTATTGGTAAACCCTGAGTAACCGTGGCGTGGCCTTTCCTTAGTCGAGACTATAAGGTACTTTAAGTATCATTCTGCCATTTTAAAACATACTTTTTTAGGGTACTTTCTGCTCCAAAATGGCTATACTATCTATCCCATTATGAATGACACATTTAACCGTAACTTTGGTTATGATTCGTCACCACGACGAAGTTCATGTAAAACTTTTAAAATGTTGAAGAGTTGAATGAAAAGACTTTTTGGTTTGTTTAATTTCATGAAAGGGATCCCAAGAAATCCCATCCTGTGTCCTTTTTTTGGTTAATAAACCCTCCGTAATTGAAATGATGAGTGAAGTCAGTCTATCGGTAGTTGAAATATAATACAAAGTTCATTATTAAAAGGTTCACCAACATTATTATTAGAAATCCTTGAGATGTTAACACTTATTTCTGCCTTTTAGAAAACTGGAGGCCTAAAGGAAGTTGGACCTTTATCAAACATTGAAAACGGTCAATCTCCTGTTCAAATGTCCGCAGAAAGTATCATCCAGCGTAAGGTCAGGTCACCACGCGGAGTCCTCTCTTCCAGAAATGTCACCGCGGCTTCGGCTAATCCCACTGCCAGAAGGGTCACCACCGCGGCGGCTAATCCCACTGCCAGAAGGGTCACCACCGCGGCGGCTAATCCCACTGCCAGAAGGGTCACCACCACTTCGGATAATCCAACTGCCAGAAGGGTCACCACCGCTTCGGCTAATCCTACTAACAGAAGGGTAACCAACACTTCGGATAATCCTACTGCCAAAAAGGGTACCACCGCTTCAGCTAATCCCACTGCCAGAAGGGTTACCACAGCTTCGACTAATCGCAGTGCCAAAAACTTCACCACCACTTTGGATAATCCCACTGCTACAAGGTTCACCACAGCTTTGGCTTATCCCAGAAAGGTCACCACCGCTTCGGTAAATCCCACTGCGAGCAAGATCACCACAGCTTTGGCTAATCCCACTGCCAGAAAGGTCCCCACTCCTTCGTTTTATTCTACTGCCAGCCAGATTACCACAGCTTCGGTTAATCCCACTGCAACAAGGGTCATCACCACTTCGGCTAATCTCACTGCCAAAAGGGTCACCACCACTTCTGTTAATCCTACAGCCAGAAAGGTCATCTCTGCTACAAATCAGATTCCTGCGAAGGTCTTAACAGCTAACACCGCAGCTAGAAGGGTCACCACTGCCACAAAGGGAACTACAGCTGCAGCTGATCCCACAACCTTAAACCCCATTGTGACCCAACCTTCCAAAAACCCTCGACATTTCACATCCCCCGATCGCAGTCATATTCGCAGCCTCACCGCTTGCAATAACCGGCAAAGCAGATCTATGATTTTGCATGAAAAACCCCGCATCAGTCATCCTCTAAAAAGCGTTGGAAGTTTGCAAATAAAAGAACAAAATAACAATAAGGACCCCCCCAACATTTATAACCAGATCATTTTAAACCGATTGCAAAAGTTGGGATTGAAACCAACCCAACTGAACACGACCAATCCTCACAGAACATCCCGAAAAGAGACTCTCCACCGACTCAAGAAAGCTGTCATTGTCGTAAGACCCCTTTTCTGTTTAACCTTATCATTCCCCTTTAGAAATTAGACCTATTTTAAACTCCCTTCTTCCTAAAAAAACAACTTCCAAAGTTACAAGACCAGTTGGACTTTGTGGAAGAAAATGAGAAGGAATGTGATGAAAAACGAGGAATGAATTTCAATTCTTTCATGAAAGCAAAAAACACAGAATTGGAAACGATTCTTCAAGGGGTCAATCCTTATCGGTAAGCTTATCCAATCTTATCAACCTATTCAGCCCCCCCCCTTTAAAACCCCACTACTTTCTACTCTATTTTCTAACATTTTTAGAAGTGTAATGCAAGCAAAACTACGACGACAAATCCCAATGACGTCAAACAGAGGAGATCTCCCCATCCCTTATGATGAATTTGTCGGACGCGGAGCAAGTTTTGAAATCGATCCTTCCCTATTTCCAACTCGGATTCCTCACAAACCTCATTGCCACACCTTTAACAATGTTCCACACGGGGTATCTACTCTAATTAAAGATCAAATTACATCATAATCATGTTTATTCCCTTAATAAAAAGAGCCACACCCCTTGTACAACCCACTCAGAGACTAAATAGTGGAATGCAAGCAGCCCCAAAGGGTCTATCACCCTTTGACCGGATGCGTAAATGTGTAGTTAAAGGGATGACAGCCACTCCCACTGGAAACGGGATTAATGAAGCCTCCTCCGTCACAATTACCAATCCTAACCAGAACACCGTAACTTCCTTAACACTTCTTTCCACCTTTTCAAACTACAACAATCTCATGGGAAAAATGGGGAATTCATTCTTTTTTTTAATTTTAGGAAGACTCGATTGCTGAA
The DNA here is from genome assembly GCA_034682405.1 of Hydroisotoma schaefferi. NCBI lineage: Eukaryota > Metazoa > Arthropoda > Collembola > Entomobryomorpha > Isotomidae > Hydroisotoma > Hydroisotoma schaefferi. Next base: position 11,010 of record JAQFZX010001831.1, on the reverse strand, counting down.
TCCGAGGATAACTCAAACTCAACGCTTTTAGAGAAAGAATACAACTATGTCTAGCGTTTTGTAGCCACTAATAAATAAACTTGACCCTCTCTAAATACTAACCATTTATCTCCCTTTATTAGTTGGCTATTTATACGTCCAAAATATAGCCCCTTACGTCCAAAGACGACACGTTTGCATGAAATAAAATACACCCGATCCATCAACCATTAACTGCATGCTCCTTACTCTCATTTATTTCTTTAAAATCAGTCAATAAAACTAAGAAATAGCCCAAAAAAGTAAGAGCAAACTAACGTTAAGCTTTCCATAAAAAACAAAAATCATCGGTCAGTTGTTGTCTAATTTATTTTCTACTCAAAGAGCATTGAAAACTTGGGGTTTTTCCTTTCCCGATTAAATTCATTTTTAATCTTCCCTTTCCTTGTAAAAACATTTTGAAACGTGTTTAAGAAGTTTATAGAGTTTGAGTACTTTGAAATCCGTATTACAAACTTTGCAAAGTGCCCTCCCACCCGACCCACCCTTTCTTGCAGTTTTATGTCTAAAATACGGTTTTAATTTATAATACAAAGTCTTCATCGGGCAGATCTCCGTGTGAATCTTTAAGTCTGGAAATTATTCAAATTTAAACACAACGTTAGTTACTCTGACTCTGAAGCAGTCAAAACTTTATGGGATTCCAAGATAGTTGGGGAAATAAATACCTTGGACAGAGTTCTGCTTTTTGTTGCAAAAGCAGCAGTCGGGTCTTAAAGGGTCATTTCCATTGACCTCCGGGGGTTCCCCACTCTTGTTTACTGACAAATCGGAATCGGGGATTTCAAAATACATTTAGTCATTTAAAAAAACCTTAGAATTTAGAATGCAACCTTACCAGTATAAATAGAAGGAGGGTCAGTTGGGGTCACCGCTTCATAGGAAGGAGATTTACGTCGTCGACGTTCGAAAATAAACCCGTGTAGAGAGTGTTCTTCGTAGAGATTTTGGTCAACTTGAGTCTCCGTCTTGCGACCGTCAGCCCCCTCAGCGGTGGGAGTGGTTGGCTTATCATCCTTCAGCTTATCTGTGACAGCGACAACGTCAGGGTTATCGGAATTTGACGTCTGGGAAAGAGTGGTGATCGCGACAGCTAGGAGCCTCTGGATTTTCCTTGAGGGAGATGCAGATTTCTGGGTGCTCTTTACCTTATCTTCCAACCGCTTTAGGTGAATCTCTGACGCCTTTCTTGGAGGCTTATCATCAAGGCTTACCTTATCATCCAGATCTGGAGCTGTACGTGGGCTAATGTTTAATACGTGAGGGATTATCTTAAGGAAGGGAGGCATGGCTCTGTTTGGCTTATCGGGGATTAGAAATACGTCCAGGCTATTGGCTGGTGGACGACCTTTCACGGTTAAAGTTTTGAAATCATCAGAGATAGAGGATGAAGTGGGTGTATGGGGCTTATCTAAGGTCGTTGAGGTCAATGATACCTTTCTGCTAGGGGTCACGGGCTTATCGAGACCGTCAGCCGAGCTGCACACTTCTTTAGCGGCGGAATTCTCCTGCTCGTGCTCCTCATTCCTGGATTTGTTAAGCGTTTCGACCTTTATGCAGGAAACGGGTAGCATATCTGCACGGTTATCTTTCTTCTCCTCAGGGTATTCAGGTTTATGAACTTCATTCAAGGCAATAAACTGCTTACGACACGCCGTGTAACACTCCTCACTGCTTATCTTGAGCTTATCCAGGTCACCGAATGTCAGGACCATGGCTGAGGTTGGAGAAATATCTTCGAAATCTCTTTCTCGAACCTCTGCCAAGAATTCTTCCAGGTTTGTCGTACTCATTGATGAGTTTAGAACGTCTTCAGCTTGTAAATCTTCCTCTGCCTTTATTCTTATCCCCCAATTCTCACCCTTATCATCTACCTTATTAGAACCCCAGGATAACCCCCTTCTACCTACATCCTTATCATACAATATGACTTCCGTATTTGCTAAGCCATCCGTTTTATCCTCTTCATTTCCAGAGTAGACCTCCATCTTTACATCCACCCCAGTCTCCAGCTTATCTTCGGGCGTATCAAGGTTTTTGGGGGCAACGTATACAGCCAGGGAGGATTCCTCCTGGACAGCTTCCAATTTAAGGGCATCCACTGGATGGATTTCCTCCGTTTTGCCAACCCCCCTGGAACCCCTTTTCACCTTATCATCCTTTGAAGATAAGCCGCTTATCCCTTCACAATCCTCCGTATTTCGTTCAGAAACCTTGCAAGTTTTCTTCTTCTTTATAACGGGAGGTTCATCGGGTTCAATTTCACCAGCCGCAGGAGCCATTACCCCGGACCGTTTCAAGCTCTTTTGCTTATCTTCCTGACCTCTTCCTTTGCCAAGGTCAAAAGGGCAGGGTTGTCTAGGGTAGGGGTAGTTGTGCTCGGCAAAATGGATAAGAACGTCTGGAAGGACAACAATATATTACAAATAATCCCTCCCTATGGATAAGTAAGGTAAACCATGTTAGGCATTAGTAAAGGTCAAGGGTCGCAGTACCCGTGCTCAAGCTAGGCGCATGCTGGGTCAAAAATAGGACGCAATTTATATTCCATACATTTGCATAATACTCTGGGCATTTAGGGCTTACAAGGACCCTTAAAACTGTTTTTTTAGGCTGCCAGTAGACCTGTCCCCCCTTTTGACCTTTTTTACCCCCCGGGGGTTTTGACCCAACGAACGTAATAAAATGAAGTAGCAAAAACCCAACCGTACCATCCAACTCTCCATCGCACTCTTCCTCCAAAGCCGTCTCATCCCAGGAGAAACCAGTGGACATTTTTACAGCCCATATTTCTTGACAGCATTCGGGATCGGGAAGGTAGAACTGAACCCAGTCTTCTTCCTCAGTCCCGGGTCCCTCCTGACCTCTGCGGGTCATCCTCATCCAAATCCCTATCAATCTAATTAATTAAACAGGAAGAATGAAGCTGGAAGTTAGTACAAAATTTAAGTGGAATTGGAGTGCTAGAAAAGTAGAATGTTCTGGTAGAATTCTAGAATGGAAGTTTCTACTTGAATAATAATAAAAGGACTCTGACTCATCAGGTTTTATCTTTGATTCTGTTGAATTTGCATTACATAAATAGATCCATTAAAAGTTAAGGGAAAGGGAGGCCAGCCTCAAGCCATGGGTACCGTATTCTCTAGAATAGTGACCCATTCCTTACTAGCAATAATCCCACAAGCACTGTTGTATTGTTACCCTTAAAGTTGTAGTGGCCGCCGGGGCTTTTATTAGAGACATTATAGAGTATGCATATGGTGAGTTTTAGAATAGGTAGTAAACGGGATTTTGTTGAGTCGGGGTTATTGGGGTTTTACAGGGTTATATGGGGTTTAACGGGGTTAGGGGTTGTTGAGGTTTTGAGGTAACGGGTTGTGGGTTTACTATGATTCCTCTGGAGCATTTTAATAAAACCTCGAGTATCTCCAAGTAACAAAACCCAATAGATTGTTGAAACTTAATGTGGTGTAAAAATTCTTGCCGGAGTTCCCTGTGGGTGGATAAAGATAGGGAAATTAAAGTGTAATAATAATCTGTGTATGTTTTATGTAAATCTTATCTAAATGTAGGAAACAATTTCTCCACATCCCTTCTTCATGCAAACAAGGATTTATTCAGTCCTTTCCTTCCACACAGACGTTGAAACTATGAATTTATTCAGGCTTCTGTCTGTCCGGTGTTAGAAACAATCTCTCAACATTTTTGCCATTCTATAGGAGGATTTTAGTATGGTTGGATACAACAAAAAACACACGAATAACATTATTTGTTATCTTTGCTGGAATTGCTTATCGATTGATCTAGGGGTTCGTGGCAGTAGGATAAGACAAAATGTACACTTAATTTTAGGCCACAATATCTGCCACCATAATTATAATAAATACAGGTTGAATCCTGTCTGTTTGGAATAATGAAAGCTGGTTTAATTTAAATAAAATGTGACGTGGAGGAGTGTAAAGGCTAAATATGGACAAAGCATTTAATTTATGTACATGGAGGAATGGTAATCCTCAAACAAAACCTCCGAACTTCACCCTTTTCTTAACTTTCCACTCCATTTGACTCCATTTGTTCCAGTTTAATACTCATACACTGAGTTGTGTAACTATGTTTTGTTGAGATATTCGGATTAATCCACTAAGAGAATATAACACACGGAATACGCATTACTTTTTTTTAAAATTTCATCTCAATTACTTGGGATTTTTAATATTTCAGCGTATAATTAATTGCATTGTTTTTCCAATTGTGTATTTTTATTTACGGCCAAAATACAATTAAATAGAGAAATCACCTTCATAACATTTAGCGAATGCGTCAACGTCAACTACTTCCAAAACGGGAGTAAGAGATAAATTAAAGTATTGCTATTATAAAAGGTAGAGAAGTGTCGCAGTTTGTAACTCAAATGTGTTTTTCACTCTTTAGGAATAACGGCTGAAAAGTTGTTGTAAATCCAACTCATTGAATCGTTAAATAAATTAAATACGTAAATGATTGCAATAAATAATGAGTAAAGAAAGAGAGAGAGTATAAATGGTGGAGTTATGGCATAATTTAAACGACGGTAACCTATCTCCTTACACCGGCTACAACTTCCAAGTGTAATGGAGAGTATTAATATTGTGAAATAAGTCATCGGCTTCCCTGTGCTTATTCTCATGTACAAATTTCGAAATCCATCCTTATCCATCTAATTAATACGAAAGGTGAATCAAAGGATTTCACTAAACCATGTTCCTATTTGGATTAATATGGCTCCCTAAGGATCTTTTACTTTGCATTATTCAGAAAATACTTTCATGGTGAGCCCTGGAGATACCCCACGAGTCCAGATCATTTGACCTAAGTTTATTACTTGTACCTTCAAATACCCTACGACAATTATGATCTCAGATTAAAATATTAATCATTTTATCGATTCAATCAAACGGCCCGACGACAGCCACAGACTGACACACACAGTCGTGAATTGAATTGAAATATAATTTAACTCGAATACGAGCTTCTACTTTATTGTTCCTCCATAGTATAACTCACATACTTCTTTGCCAAGTATGTTTGTGTGTGCTTTATTAGCAAGGCAAGGGTCAGTTTGTTTATTCTTCTATCCCATTCCTCCAGTATATTATACAACTGTACAAACGGGTCTGTGGTCGAGGTCGAGGACAGTGACTGAATATTTAATATTCCATATCTGTCTTGTACAACGATTGAACATACATGAACATGACTAGATCGACCCCGTTTCTTTTCCTCTCTTCCTCCGGGGCTAAAAACTATTTCTGACTTTCCATCTTCAATTAGAAATATATATAATAATCTGCTCAAGGTCCATAATTTGTCGAAATTTCAGGCCGCGCGGTCGTACAAGTCCAATAAAACGAAGAAACACTCGAAAATGTTAAAATTATGCAAAACGTCATTTATTATTTAGTGTAAAATTACGGAATAGAGTTATATACGCTTTGACATGGTTTAAAGCTCAAGATCATTTCATATTTTACAAAAATTGCACATTCATGGACCAAACATCTTTCGGTAAAACACAGTATAAAAAGTAGGTTTCATTTATATTTTATAATTAAAGCAATTAATCAAATGTTGGATGCAGCGAAGGAGTGAATATCCCTTGAAAGAATTCCCACAAACCCCACAACTCTTGTCTCCCATCCAGGAACACCTCTTGTAATACTTGTGCTCATCCAATCCTACCCAAAATATAACAACCACTTTAATTAATTAATTAATTCTATTCTTTACTCTCTTTTTCGAAACTTTGTAGTCATTTTGCCACGAAATAAGCCACACGCACACTTTGATAAAATAGCTCAGCATTAAATCCTCTTTTGGAAACTTTACAGCAACCCACTTACCAATTTGGCAGGGAAACTTTTTCCAGCAGAATTGACAGGAAAAACCTTTTAATTTCCTCTTAAGAGTTTCCTTATCCCTTTGGTTAGTTCCCTGCTGAAAATTCCCCCTAATACTTTCTTGATTAAAGTTGCTGTCTTTATTATTACTAAAAGTATCCATACTTTCCGATCCTTTTGGTCCCTTAAAAACTGAAAGAATCAAAAGAAGATAATAAAAAATGCAAAGTTTTAGAAGGTGTAGTTATCGGGATAAACGTGTTCATATTCTTACAATTCTTCTCTTTAAGTCCCCCAGTTGAATTGGAATTGTGTCGTGGAGATGGACTCAGCTCGCTATTATTGTCACCACTCCCACTCCCATCGTTAGAGTTAGAAGGGGTGTGGTCGTGAATTCCCAGGATCACATTAATAATATTAGACTCCTTCAATGAGTCTCTACGTTGTTTGACGCGGTGAGTGGTCGGATCTTGTAAAGTAATTGGTAAATGCTTCTCCAAAATGTGGACCTTGAGACCGACGAAATACTCACAAATCTGACGACAACCTTTATTAGAAAAGGGACAATCGACCAGGAAGTCTGAGTCGTCTCGGAAGTGCCCCTTTCGTCTGTAATGATTAACAATCAATACTCGATCCCTCGAGTCCATCCCTTTGAAACACAAAAGGCAAATGTGGGTGTGGTGGCTTTGCAGACACTGCAGCGTCTCCATCGCGGAGGAGCACCCTCGTCTGGAAATTAAGGACGCATCACAAATATTCATACTTTTATGCTAAACTGTATGAAACTACTACTACTACTACTACTACAATTCCTACTTCTACTTCTTTGCTACTCATACTTCCACTTCCACTTCCTACTTCTAATATCACTACAACTACTACAACTACCACTACTACTTTAAGTATTCCTACTCATACTTCCACTACAACTATTCCTACTCATACTTCCACTACTACTACTACTTCCACTACTACTACTACTACTATTCCGACTTCCGCTACTACAAAACCGCATTTGCTATAAAAAAAACGCTGCTTACCTGCAAACCTGGCACCGTCCGAGTACATCGCTAAGGCCCTCTGCGTAGGTGATCCTCCCTCTCCGAGTAGTGTTGGAGGAAAGCCAGTCGTGGCTGGGATCTGAATCCTCCTCATCCGTTGAGTAATGCTTCCAAAGTTCCTCTGAATCCTCCTCATCGTTAAAATGGGCCTGGACACTTTCTTCAACCCAATTCAAAATAAAAGTGCACCTCGAATCCTCCTCCATGTCACATCCCTCTCGACCTTTCAACACTCCCTCTTTCTAAAACCCCGTTAACCTACTGACCCTTCCTTTCCTCCCATATATTTGGAATCCTACTCTCCGACCTTTCACCCATTTACTTACACAGTTAGATTTTAAACTACAAAAAGCACGTGCTCAAGCCCAACTATTACATTTCTTCGGTTCTAGAGGACTGTTTTTATGCAATCTCTACCAACTAAAACTGTCTACAGATATACTTTACTAGCTAGCTTTCAGTCCTAATTTAATTTTAGGTTTCAGGTAAAATCAACAACGTGCATTGAAAGTCTGAATGAAAGGAACTACGAACGATGGTCCGTGCCTCCAACCAGAACCAGACTAAACGCTTCTTTGAACAAATTGTCAACAACTTTTTATTACCCAAGTTAAGTCCTCCTATACCCAATTTAATTAGGTATAGAAAAGAATGATATCATTGGGATTGGCTATATTGTAATAAATAATCCTCCCAACCCACACGCTGGATTAACTTAACTCAGCATGACAAAGTCTCACAAAGAAGCCGCACTCACAGATGTCATAAAGCCGACTTCATATTATACCGTGTTATTTTCAATTTATATTACACTAAACGAGGGCGTTTAATCAACGAGAATCCACATACATATACCTACTAGATGTGGTAAACTGTTGGTAATCTCTATCTATGCATGGCCAAGACAAGACAGTGAACAAACACAAGGTTTGTTACTTTCTATCTAACCTCAACCTTTTTCCGTCTTACGGGATAATCTCTTACTTGCCGATTACATTTACATTTACTTGTGGAAGTGTAAGTATATTTGTACCTAGAAATCTAACAGCAACTTGAACTTAGGTCCTTAAAATCCTCAGAAAAGGTTCATTTTACGAAATAAACCGAGACGGATATGCAACAACAGGTCACGTATCACTTCACTACAAACGATTAACTGGGAATAGAGAAATAATTAAAAGTAATGTGAAATTCATGCTAATATGTTCCATTCCCAAATGTACGTCCATACTGCTGTTCCGATTTATTTTAATCTCTTCCAGACTCTCACTTTTAAAACCTCATTTGCATTTCCACTAAGGGGCTGTTCAACAATCAGCTGATAGAAAATCTGCGATTTTTTACCCCTACCCCCCTCGTGCTGATCGCCTTTAACGTTAGTCTTATGGCAATTTTTAACGTGGGTAAGATAGGGAGCTGATACTACCTATACCCCTGCCCCCCATATAACCCGTCAGCTGATTTATGAACGGCCCCTAAGTGGGAAACTATTCCTCTTTTTACTCTCAGTTATTGGGTATTCGTACTCAAGGAATGAATTAAATTACAGTCTTTACATACAACTATACAGAGTTATCACTTTTTATGAGTAAAGTCTCATGATCATTCTTCCACTCCTTCCTTATCTCTCTCTACTCGGAAATCATGTAGACTACAGAACAGACATACTTTTTTTCACGTGCAAGTTCAGGTTAAGATTATAACAGGATCTGGAAAATCTGTGTCACTTTATTTACTAATTTTACACAAGCCTTTAGAAAAACGTGTTCAGTTCCTTAGATGTATTTCTATTTATAGTAAAATCTAGTTTTATTCGCATGAATAAAAGACTCCTACACTTTATCCATCCAATCCACTGCTAACAAAGTACACTGTTCTAAGAACACATCAGCCTATTTGTACATTTTTTACAGTTTCTTTCAGCTGAAACAATTGATTTGTTTCAACCAATTTAAAAACCACATATTGACATTGCCTAACACTTTCTCGTGCTAACCTTTCTATGACACTTATCTGTGTATTTTATTTAATAAATAAAACGTGTAGTAATTCAAGAACAGGGAATAAAGAGTTCATCCTAGCTCTCTAAAACATTTATCATCTATTCTTACTAAAATTATCACATAAATGGAGATAAACTGATAATGATTCCTACTACATTTTGTTTAAAGTATAAAGCTAAAAACACATAACACATCTCCCTCTGCTCCTTATCTCTTTCTCATACACACGTATTTGATAGATAAGCCACAAAAACAGGTTCAAAACTCGAGTTTCATGTACTCAGTGCTTGTGGCTTTACATTATGCGTTAGGAGTTAATTAATTATGGAGTAGTACAGCTAGACTGAAAAGGGATTATTATTTGTGGAATAAGTAAATACACAACTATGCTAAAACTTTACTTAGGATTAACTGTCCCTAATAAATATTATATTCTATATCCTCGTCCACATGACGCTCTCAACTAATAGTATATTATACTTTATGCTCTCGGATATAAACCTCCAACTTTTATGAATAATACTACCCTACTTCCCTATATAATTGAGATAGATAGACCTCTTTAACCCTTTTTTAGCCCCTGAGTTCGAAAAACCACTGCTACTAGGCGTTCCTTACACTTGTACGTCTCTGTTTATAGTTTAGTGGATGAAATTTAAGAAGAAACCCTGGAACTGAACCGAATGAGCAGACGGTCGTTGTAGGAGATGTAGTTAGAATTATAAATAGAGGACAATAAGGAGAGCAACATTAGCAATACTCAAGATATTGGTTATTTTTGCTGTAAAATTTAAACTAGAACAACTTAGATTAAAATTGAAATTCTGAAATTAACAGACTCATTCCCATTTCTGTCCCTTTCCATTTCAAGAATGTGTTTGAATTAACAAACCACATGTGATCAAAACATACCAAGGAACGACCTACAAAATGTCCCATAACCTCTCCATCATTATTAACCCAGCCACACAGTACATCAGGGAAGGTCAATTAAGTGCCTCTAATGTCTTAAATCATTCCAAACTAAGTACCAACTACGACAGCATGTGATAAATGTTCACGGCGTGCTAAAGTTTGATTGTCACAAATCCAAAACTGTCTCGAACCTAAAATTGTCCCTCTACAGTTTGATTTTGTGCTGAGACAATTAAATGAAGAGAATGCCGGTTGGATTGGAATTGATACACGAGCTAATGAGCAAGTATGATGGGTGGATTAATCAGCTAATTACACCAACTTCACTACCCAAAATTCCTGAAATATTCATCCCCGATTTCGGATGATTGCTCCATTTTCTTCACAAAACTCGGCTTATTTTGCAAGTGAACTGACGCAAGTGAAATGCTGAAAGTTATCTAGATTCATTCAAGCAAATACGACGACGAGTTAGAACTTTTGATGAGTTCTATCTTACAAGGATAAGGAAAGGACAGTGCTGCTAATACCGTACACCAGTCCCTTCATATTTATTACACAACACTAATCCAGTGTCCTTCCATTTCAAACTCTAATAACTCTATTCTTCTTCATATTTTATTAAAACCAACAACACAATCAATAAACTGGGAAAGCAATTTTAATAGAGGCCAGTTTCACGTCTTTTTTATCTAACCTCCTGAGCTCAGAAGATAGCCAGGATTTATTTCCTTGCTAATTATTCCTCCAGCAACCGATTGGAATTGTCATCAGAACCACTTGCATTTTATTCTGCAAATGACTACAATGACGTTTATTTTTAATGTAATATACAACCAGTTGTTACACAAAGTATAGAATAATATATTAGAAATTGCATCTCATAACTAAAAACCTGAGGTCAGTCGTAAGCCAGTCGATTTCTCATGGAATGGACTCTGCCCAAGTTACTGCCAACCTGCCAATCATTATAGCCATCTTCCCAATGGCCTCAACTATTGCAGTTCCCACGGCCTGAATCCCTCTTCTTCCCACATTTTTTATGACATCAACATTTATTTCCATTGTCTTCCCCAACATAGCCCTCTTTTTCTTGTATCCAATGTAGAATTC
>JAQFZX010001830.1:0-24740 GCA_034682405.1 Hydroisotoma schaefferi | reverse complement strand
GCGCTATATACTGTGCCTTCGAAGCAGATTGGGCCGAGCTTATGAGCAAGGACCATGAACCCCTCTAAATACATACAACCTGTGAAGTGAAAATCTCTGGCATATTTATATTAATCTATGGAGATTATGTTATTTAATTTTTCCTCACTTAATAAACGTTGCTTTTGTCGTGATAACTAAATTAAATCTAAAAACAGTTGAAAAACAGGGTTTTATGAATGTAAATTATAAAAGTGTACCCGTAGTTCATTATAGGCACAAGCAAGAAGGTAGTCACGGAAGTATCAGTTTATAAGAATTTATAGATTATGAATGAAAGGTGTTAAGGCACGCCACGTGCTTGGTAAATAATATTTATGTATCTTACTATAACCTATGTAATGTATAGCCTAAAATGTTTAGAATTCATATCAGTAGCACAAGTTTTCACCAACAGTTGGACACCGTCATTAGAACCATACGAGACGGCAATGTGATCTTTGTGCCAATTAAGCTGGAATTTTTTGTCAGACTGCATGAACAGAATATCTTGGAAGTAATATCACCAATACCGTGTCGTGTCACAGCACGCACGTTACATGAGAAATAACTATTGAAATAATTCTACTCGTACAACTTTAAAGAGAGGCTCATCTTGAAGTTTTCAGATTTAAAATGTTTTGAATTCGAACGAATGCTATGATTTCATGCTTGGTTTGGTACTTCCAACTACTCTGCTGTGCAAAAATGACTAGGTTAAAGGATCATTATCTCCCAACTCTTTAGGAGTGCTATGTGTGTTAAAACTTGTCAACGTGTTTTGGTCAGAATAAGACATCTCCAATTTCCTCCCTCGTGTTCATTATAGTTCACATTCCCTTCCCTCATCTTTTTCTTTACTGCTACTTTGTAATAGGATACCATACGACTTTACTGTATCCGCTCCAATGTTCTCAGGAATCTTAGAACTCGAGTCTTCCTTTTTGAGTCAATTATGTGGGATACATTTCGTAGAAAATAATTACAGGCGAAACAATGTTGATGAACCAATTCAAATTATCTTCATTATTTCGTTAATTTCGGACTATACCAGTTAAAACTGACTGCACCTAACGCAATATTGGTTCATGTGTCGTGGGATCTTTTGTCGTATACCCGCTTTCTCCTTTACCTTGTAAATTCCGGTATAACTGAACTAAAACACAACAACTTGAACCTGTTTAAGTCACCTATAATATAATCATACTATTACGCCACGAAGATTAATGATCTAAGTTAAATTCAAATAACTCTACTATTCTTAATTGCATAATAAGGAATGCTTTTTGGTAAAGCATAAACGATACAGTTCTCTTGCCAGCCTTGGAAGTTTTAATCGCAATATCTGTCATTCGGGTTCAATGACAAAAAGTTGATAGCATTTTATTAGTGGCAGTGGTAGTATTAGTGCGGTTTGCAGTAACATTCCGTATACACTTTTACTTCAAAATATCGACGAATCTGTAACTCCTATGGGGTCAGAAAATGTAACAAGGGAGGGGATATAAAACATTGGTATTTTTCTCCTTGCCTCACATCCCAAAGTAGCAGTGCATATTACTACTGTTTTAAACTCATATCCTTAATTAGACTTTGAAGGCCTTTAGTTTTACCAACTTAAAACTTTAGCTGTTAAGCTAGTAAAACTAATACAGTAACAAACAACTAAGTCATCTACATCGATAACATCATCACGTTCAAGTCATTAGACAGCAGAAATATAATGCTGAAAACTGCAAATCAGTAGGCAATGGCAGGGCAAGCAGCAATATTAAGTTGTAAAAATACTTTCACCAAGCTAGTTTTAGTATAAAATAAAAGAAAAAAAATAAAGAAAAAGTACTTTGATACTGCTGATGCTGTTGCTGGATTTGCAACTGGATCTGCTGCTGAGTCCATATAAGCTGTTGGTAATTTCTCCACCTTGCCTCCGTATTTGCGACTTCACTTTCACTCATCGTTTCTCCGACTTCCGTCAAGATTACGATTTCCGTCTAAGATTTCGAATTATTTCCTTCACACTCCTCAACAAAATGGTTTTAAAAAGGTAGCGATAGCAACTCAACAGTTGTTAGTGAATGCACAGATTAGGTTTTAAAATCACAAAGTTCGTTTGGTTTTTGGAGCTTATGCTTTTTATAGTTTTTATATTGCAGGAATATAGTAGTGGTCTTAGCAAGACTAGTTAGCAGTGGTTAGTCTTGAACAACCAATTAAGTGTATTAGTCGAGTGGTAATAGACCTCTGAGAGAAGCCAACTCCAGTGGTTTAGATTGTATCGTATCGAGCATAGCAGCTCGGAGGAATGAATTGGTGTTCTGTTGAGGAAAAAAATTAGTTGTTCTCAGGCAAGCCAGGTATACAATTTACTTTTCAACCACAGAGATAAATAAATAGGTATATAAATTATGCGCTGGTTAAAGGATGACTACTCGTAGTAATAAGATAATTGCTATATGAACCAGTTTTTTTATAAGGTCTGCATATTAGCATTTAAATATAAGCAAGCAGTCTGGACAACTGAGGAATCAATAAATGTCCTGTGGGATGGTGGTAGATAAGATCAGGGTAGGAAGAGGGATTCTATCACATACAAGAATAATTTTTACGACCACCTCATCATTCTAAATATATATAACGTATTTGCAATATTTCTAACTCCACCTTTCTAAAAGGGTTGCACAGTTTAGAGGTAAAACTGCACAAGTAGCAGAAGCTTATGGAAAGGAAAACTAGAAAACTACTCCCATGTTCTGAACCAGAAGATAGAGAAATAACAACTTCATCGACTCATAAACCGACCAACGAGGGGAAAGCAAGGACCAATGACGAAGAAATTTAAATGAAATGATACGTACTTTCTGAGCAAAGTATCCGATACTCACCGAATTATTTAAACGCTCGGCTTCTTTCTCCTTTCTCTCCATATTTAATACGCCAATCCTTACTGTATTTTTTCTAATGCATCCATTTCGTACTTCTACGACTACCGCTTGATAAATAATAAGACAAACCGGAAAATAAGGATTGGGGGAGACATACGTGTATGGCAGAAATGGGACTGTTTCGCATGTTCTGGGGGGATATTAGGGGGTATGGGCATGGGGCTCACGTTTTAAACAACTGCTTTCTCCTGGCTGAGAGGCTGTCCATGGGACTCTTGAAATTAGTCGATTTTTTCATTAAAAAGAGCGATAGCTCTTCCACTTGTATGCACCATTGTGTAATATACTCAAGGGGATACAAAGGTCGGCTGGTGATAGCGTGTTTCATTAAATGGGAAATAAAGTATGGTGGCCATTCAAGGGAACTTGCTCTAGCTATTTCTGCTGTAATTTTTTATCTGCACTGTAGTCCGTGCGTCATGAGGCTTGACTGTTTTGTGAATTTAACGATGAAACGCTGTGAAAGAGGACGGGTATTGATGGACTGAGTTTAAAATTAAAACCTGTTGGTAGTACCTTCTCAACTGCGTTGTAGTAGTTTATATTTGTTCAATGAATGATATAAGATAAAATATACATTGAGCTTTTTACTTGTAAAAAATTATAAAGACGACTTTTTCTTTAGATATATTTCTTTCACCAATAAACCTCTCCTAAGCTAAAAAATATTATAGAAGTTAATAGTAGCTAAATGATTAAAACCAATAGACCAATAATTTTCAGCGAATGCCTTGCACTTCTCTTTACTCGGAAATAAAGACCTTTTAAAATATTTTGAGTATCCAAGTTTAATTCTAATGTAATTTTTGTCTCCTCGGGTCGAAATTCCTTATATACCGAAAAACATCTTATTTTACTAAATGAAAATTAACAGTAATCCGTACGAAACCAGGTAGCTTGGGTTAATATGGTATGCGGACTTAGATGATTTGCAGAAAGGGCTGCTTTCTTCTAAATAGTGTTATAATCATTATAGACCATAGAACAAAAACACCCAATTGCTGGCCATATACTTTCTGGACTTTTCCGTTATGACTTTCTCCGTTTTATAAGGCTTACTTTTGAAAATTCAAGGACTCCTCTGCAAGCATAATTTGCGTCAAAATTAGGTATAATATAATAGTCACGTATGACTAAACATTCAGCTAGTTATTTTAAAATGACTTTAGCCTTACTCAAGCTCCACAAGTTATTATTTATTAGTAAATAAGTCAAATAATGTATTTTTAGTACCCGATAGTTGGTGTACTGAAAAACCTGATCCTCTGGATGATGCCTCTTAAAGCGCAACTTGTTTTTATCGATGCGTCTCATCAAGAAAAATGTCTATAAAATTTAGCACATATTATGCAACACGGTATTTAGCAGACCTACTTACTCTCACCTACCTCAGTACAACAAAGTATGCAAAACTTAATGGGAAATGTTCCACGGAAACAAGCATACATTGTTATACAAAACTGAAGTTCTATCTGTCACTACTCTCACTTTATCGTTGCACTAGTGATTGCCTACACTATTGTCACTTTTCATCAATTAACGTACACCACAAATCTGATAGTGAGGGTTGATTTGATACCAATATTTTTATCTTGATAGTAAAGGAACACGAGTGTCTCTATCTCAGTCCTCGTGGTTACTCTCAGTTAGGAAATACTACCACATATATCTTCTGCTAAAGACACGACGAGTAGTAGTAGTGCCCACTTTAGACACAATAATTCAACCCTCGTCAACTACTACTTGTCCTTGCTAAAAGACTTCAATTGGAAAGCTAACACTTATGGAAATGGCTCGACAAGTTTATACATATTTTCTTAAGCTTCTTGAATCGTATTCGTAACCAACTTAATTCCCTGCCCGGCCTGGAAACTGGTTTCTTTATTTTAAAGCTATTAAAGTACAGTACTACTTATGGAGATTACATTTACGCTAACGTACGTCAAGAGTTAAGATAATCTTCTGAATTTGTGGGCCTAACTAAGAGTACCAACTATCTTGTATCTTAAGAGATGGATGTATTTTTTCCAAGCAGTTTTATACCCAATAGGCAAGAGCCAACCCATCTACTAGTTTTGTTTTTAGGGATAACCAATTAATATTTATTTTGTAGCGTCGTCATTTATTCTGCAGGGATGTATGGGGTGAGAAATAATAGTAATATAGTGTAGAAAGAATACTTATTTTATTATTGTAAAGTTAGTCATTGAAGTTTGTACTTACTTGTTTGGTAGTGTTTGTTGAACAGTGCAGTTAGTGGTTTTGGTATCCCACTTACTTGTATCAATCACTCTCTTCTGTTCCTCGTTTCTTTACAATGGGATAGTATGACAACTACTGCAGAGTTGGGAAGAATTTTGCTAGCTATGGTTGCGATTGTTGTTTAATTAATTTGCAGGTTGGTGAGATGATGTATGCTTATCTTACGCCACGATTAGAAGAATAACTAGTTTATCTCCAGAAGAGGATAATGAAATTCCCAATTCAATTGACCGTCCGTGTTACTGCAATATTAATGTGTTGTAAAAGTAATAGGTATGGCTACGCTGGGGATGTGTAATATTGTGAATTAAAGAGATGATTTTATAGGGTGTCTTATCTCTGTTTGCTACAAATATATTAGTTTATGATCAAAGGTAAATGTGGTTGGTTATTCGTCAAGCCAAGCGATATGCTGGGTTGGCTCGGTGCCAGCGAATGGTCTCTCTGGTGTGTTTTAGTTCCTAATATTAATAGTGCATGGGAATTTATAGCATGTTATGTTTAACTTGGTTGTAGGTAGCAATGTTTGGTAAAGTAAAGGGTTACGTTGAATTAACTTTAGCTTTAACTTGTCCAGTCAAACAAGCAAACCTGACTGACTAAAAAAAAATTGCGACATAACCTTGAGCCAACTGGGATTCTTTGCTCCTCTTCCAAGTGGTTTGCGAGCTATCGACGGTAAAAAAACCCAACGATATGGCTACAACAACTTTACGATGCGCTAGCTCGGCAGCGCAATTCCTATAAGTTTGTACAATTCTTATAAGCTCAGCTAAACAGTACAGTGAAAGGAATGGTTCTGATTGTCTAGCTTGTGTTCTGAGGAGATGTTAAAGGCTGGAGTTATTTTTTTATTTTTAAATTATAATGGGAACTAGTTTAAGGATACTTAGATAATTTGAAGTTTTATAAATGTCATCCAGATCCAAGCATGAAATAAGTTTTTAAAGAACTATAGAATTTGTGGTTGGTAGGGAAAACCTAGTAGATAAAGTTAGTGTAGCTCTATATATTATTAAGGGATGAAGATCACTAGCATGCATTGATTTAACGACAAACGACCTATTCGGCCTCATAGGAAATACTCGAATAGATTGTTAAATGTATGCTATGAGTAGGATTATGATTCGATCAAAAGATGGAAAATGTAGTACCCTCACATATTGT
Organism: Hydroisotoma schaefferi; assembly: GCA_034682405.1. Lineage (NCBI taxonomy): Eukaryota > Metazoa > Arthropoda > Collembola > Entomobryomorpha > Isotomidae > Hydroisotoma > Hydroisotoma schaefferi. Next base: position 18,348 of record JAQFZX010001830.1, on the reverse strand, counting down.
GCACTGCATCCTACAATACAAAACTTTAGTAGCTTTTAGCCTAGTAAAACTGTGGAAAAGCATCCATACCAATAATATAATTCAATTTATTTGAATCTGACAAGGTTTCTCATTCAATAGTAGTAAACAGCCTTAGTAAGTTAGTGTATTGGAGATATTCAGGATTTATTAAGGCTAGCGTAGCGAAGCCTTTATGTGAATGCACGGTCCTGCTTGCTGGCTGACTGGCTGTCCGTCCAAGCGATAACTTTCGAACGGTTGCACTTTTTTTACTTCTGTTTTCGGATTTCGGTTCTTAGGGTCAAGAAACTTTGGGAGTTTGTAGATGGGCTAATTCGGTCACACCCCCTGGGGGTGGGGTCAAAGGTTACAAATTCGTCTATGCTAACCCCTATCAACCATGATATCATTGGAAAGTTACTTACTACGGCATTTCAAAACAATGATCAAAATTGCTCTGTGACACTCAAGTAAAAAGTTATGACCTTCCGAAGGTCAAATGGGGCACGGTAAGACTATTTACCAAATCAAGTCCACTACTACAACAACTTCATTAGACCGTATTTTGGCCCCCCACTGACCTTGGTCAAACGTTATGACCTTGCAAAGGTCACATGGGGCAAGGTGAGACTCTACTTTCAAATGGCACCCTCAACCGTGACAAATGACAACTTCATCGGGCCCTATTTGGGCACCCCCACTGACCTTGGTCAAACGTTATGACCTTGCGAAGGTCATATAGGGCAGTGTACTACTGATTCTACTACCAAATGGTACCCACAACCTCGACAACTTCATAAAACCTCAAAAATATGTCACACTGCCCCAAACCCCCTATAATGCCTCACAATGCCCCCAACACCCCAAATGTCTCCACTTAAACCCAACATCCCAAAACGTCTCAACTTGCCCCCCCCCAAATGTCTCCACTTGCCCCCAACACCCCAGAATGTCTCAACCTGCACCCAACACCACAAAATGTCTCAACTTGCCTCCAATACCCCACGCTAGCCTTCGTTACGCCCGTTTACAACGGTTTATTTATCGTTTAAAGCATACCTGAATGCATAGCATGTATTTCTCATCCTCAACTTCTCCGCCTTCCTCATAATGCAGTGCATGCATTTAGTAAACTTGCTCTGCTCTGCTGCTGTGCAGCTTATTACGTTTTTGTACTTTTTAGTAAACGTACTATAGTCCGTAGTAGGGGATCTTGGCTGCATAGTTTACTCACAATACTGGGTTGGTTTGAAGCATGGGATTATTAAATACCAGCAGCAAATAACACGGTGAGGCTGTACAACCTCTGTTCGATCGTGAAATCGAATCCAAAGTGAAAAGTCGTAATAAAATAAGTGTTGATGATAAAAACACTACTGTAGAATTCATAATGCCAAATAAATGCATGTTATAATCTGCTGTTGCAAGGAAGGATTTTGTTATGAACTTTTATTTCGGTCGAATCTCGACAGTTCCACGCATACATAAGAGGGAGATTTAGCGACAGAGAAGATTAACGGCAAGCAGAAATTAATTGTTTAACTTTTCTGAATTTTTGCCCTACAGTCCTACTCATGACCACTTACTTAATTTGATTGTGATTGTACTTGGAACTGCAGTGAGACTATAATGCCTGACTGGATTATTTTAGAGTGTTCGGATGAGAAACAGCGGTGTAATCATTGTTGACTCCCTTCACAATAAAGCAATATTATTATTATGCCTAGCTTAAGTAATTACTTAGTGGTTCATACCACAGCTTTCCCAGCCCTACACATTAAACGTATGCAATGTCTTTATCCTCCAAAGTCTCGCAAGAATAATGAATTTATATTACACCAAGAAATACAATGACAAAATAGCTAGTTGAGATGGTCGTAATTTAAAACATTCTATATGATAAATTAATGATGGCCCTCATTGCATTTTCCTAAGTGGCTCTGCACTCGCCCTTATCTGATGCATTCCCTAAGCCTCAAAAACAAACAAGCCTCTGTTCCAGATTTATCTGGAAAATAAACTTTGATAACCCATAGACCAAGTATTCATTGTACTGGATTGAATAAGTTGCTTGCAGAGGCAGATAGGGAGGTTTTTCACAATTCTAATAGCTTTCTCATTGTTTTTCACAAAGATTCAAAGTTTTAGCGTAGTACATCACCAACAGACCAAAAGATTGCTGATGGATGGTGATGGTGAGTGCAAAGACTCTATTTAAAAGCCATTGAGAAAGCCAAATGCCAAACTATTTCATGTAGACACACGCAGTCTTCTTGACATGTATCCTGTCTTGGCATGTGCTCTCTACACTTGTACATGTACATCAGTTACGTTAGATCAGAGAAGCTATAGTTAAGCTAGTAAAACATTAACAAACCGTTGTAAACGGGCGAAACGAATGCTTGCGGTTGGTGTTGGGGGCAAGTTGAGACATTTTGGGATGTTGAGGGCAAGTGGAGCCATTTTGGGGTGTTGGAGGCAATGTTGGGAATTTTGTGGTGTTGGGGGCAATGTTGGGCATTTTGAGGTGTTGAGGGAAACTTGAGACATTGTTTGGGTGTTGGCAAGTGGAAACATTTTGTGATGTAGAGGGCATTGTGAGACATTCTGGGGTATTTGGGGCAGTGTGAGAAATTTTTGAAAACTTTTGAGGTGTTTGGGTAAAATATTGGGGCAACCTGGGACAAAAGTTAGATAGACAGGCCGACAGACAGACCGACAGAGAGACAGACAGAGTGAAAGTGGATACACATAAAGAGGTTTACACCTCTTAATAAATGAGAATGTCTGTGGTGAACTATGCAGGTCTGACGAGCATATTTCGCTTTAGTCATGAATGCTTTTAGTTTCTGTATTTTTCTACAGCCAACTTTTTTTCCTATTCCTCCAGTGAAGTGCGGAATGAAGGCGTTTTTATTTTTATTACCTGTTTATTATTCTATTTTGTAGTGCGGATATTGGAGTATACTGTTGAATGTAGGTGTATCGAATACGACCAAAAAAGGATGATCGATCGTATCTTTATATCATTTGCATTATCTGTGCTCGTGATGGGTGGGTAGCTAAATGCAGAATTGAGGCAGGAAAAATAAATTACACCTGCTGAAATGACAAATTGGGTAAAGGCTATAGGGCCATGTATTGAAAGGTCAAGGTTTAGTCGTTCAGTGGTAAATCAAATTGAATACTTTGAAAATTGAGTATCTTTAATTTTCTTTAAATAAAAATCACTCACTGTGCAAGAACAACTATCGGTGTCACGGTATAGTTCTTTAATTTGCCGAGATGTATGCTTTGATTCCGGGGTTTGAATACCTGTTAATTAAGGCTTGCGTAGCGAAGCCTTTATTTGATGCTCTGTCATGCTTGCTGGCTGGCTGGCTGACTGACTGGATGGCTGTCTTTGATTGCGATAACTCTCGAATGGTTCACCTTCTTGACATTCTGTTTTCGGATTTATATTTTTGGGGTCAAGAAACTCTGGGAGTTTGGTTAGGTTGGTTTGTAATTCCGTCCCACCCCCTGGGAGGCGGGGTCAAAGATCACAATTTCGTCATTGGTAACCCCCATCAACCACAGTATCGTTAGAAAGGTACTTACTAGGGCATTTCAAAACAATGCTCAAAATTGTTCTGTGACACTCAGGTCAAAAGTTATGACCTTAACAAGGTCACCATGGGGCAGAGTGAGACTCTACGACCAAATCAAACCCATAACTACGGCAAGTTCATTGTACCCATCTAGGCACCTCCAGTGACCTTGGTCAAAAGTTATGACCTTGCAAAGGTCAAATGGGGCGCTTTGAGAGTCTACTACCAAACGGTACCCACAACCTCGACAACTTCATACATCTTTTTGAAACTTTGTTTGTCTCAGGCTGCCCCATTTTTTACCCAACGCCCCAGTTTAAAAAAATTTGTCACAGTGCCCCAAACGCCCCAGAATGTCTCACAACGCCCCCAATACCACAAAATGTCTCAACTTCCCCCGAATACCCAAATGTCTACTTGCCCCCAACACCCTACGCAAACCTTCGTTACGTCCGTTTACAACGTTTTGTTTTACTTACCAGGATCATCCATCCCCTGTCCACTATTCAAATCAAGGACATTTATTCAATATTATCATTATTAGTCAATTTTTGTTTTTGACAAATATACATATTTATTTGAGTTTTACACGCATATACAAAAGGAGGTTTAGCTATAAGGACATACTTCACATTTTAGTTTGATTCGCCATACGTACTGCTGACCAGAATTATCTCATCAGAGAATTTAAGAGGATAATAACATCTATTTTTTAAACAGATAAGAGACAATACAAAAACAATGTGTAGCGTGTAATAGTAATGGTAAAAAATAACTACGGCACAGTTCAGCTATACTGACTACAGTATACTATTACTATGCATAGTCGTGTTAACTGGAAAATGTTGTAAATGAAACTGCTAAACTATATTATAAACCGATAAACACATTACGAATAGTAAGCACTTTATCGCTACTAACTTAAGGCTGCAAAAGTATATTTATGTATTTCAACAGGTTTGTAGGTCGTTTGGTTGACAAATATTTCATGAGAGATTAGCAAATGTAACCCCATAAGAAGTTTTAAAATACATGTAGCATGTTATAAATCACATTCTAACAGGTTAGAAAAGTATACTGATGATGTATAAAATCTGCACACCAGATTTAATTATTTTTAGAATGAGATAAGCGAGATTCAGTGATTATTGCAGTTTGGTCAACTCAACTGTAATACTATTTAGTATTAGCATGTATTTACTGTTATAAATTAATACAGCCCTTGTTACAAACTTGTCTAGCTAATCTGAGACATTTTGATTTGTGATATTGTGATAGATTTTTCGTAAGAAACTCATCTAACTTAAACATAAAGGAGACAACATTTGTGCATAATGCTGTACTATTTTTACAATCATGCTGTAAATGTACTGAAGACCAGTTGACAATAGTGGAGGTATATTATAAAATGGTAATTAAAACTTAGGTAGTATAAAATCTTAAGTAGAATATTAGTTTGTATATTAATTAATAAAATTCTTTGCAAAGAGCAAATAATAAAAAATCCTAGATTATGGATCAGTAAAGTAAAGTTTTAATCGACGATATTATTCTTAGTGTAAACCTTTAAAGCTCTCTTTAATCAAGTCACATAGTATACAAAGATTTTACCCATATCACCCACAAAATCAAACTTTTTTCCTAGCACACTAAAGCTTATCTCTGTGAAAAAATATTTCGTTAAAAAAATCGATTCACACTAAATTCATTACTGAGAATAGTGCTTAAAAACAATGTAACTCTAGAATATAAAAAAGATGAAACCCAACAAAGTACTGAATCGAAAATCATTAAACATTATAAAAGGAAATTGATGGTACACTTCTGGGGTTTTGGTTAAGGCCCTTTTCAACGGTTGAGTTTTCTGCATTTTCATAAGCCTAAAAAACTGGCTTTTCCTGCTATAATTATATCAGTAGAACATGAATAAAAAGTCAGCCCTTGAACGTACCATTTCCTTAATAAAAAGAACGCAGTGCAGTTTCTTTAAGAATAAAATATTATGCGTACACAGATCATTTTAAAAGTCTGTATATGGAAAGTTTTTTAAAGCTTTAAGAGCAAATAGCATTTGGTTTTGGGTTCTAATATTTTAGTTTAACGTTTTATTTTTATAAGTAATTCACGATCAGAATTCAAAATGATTAGTACTGGGTGCTCAGAGCTCGAGTGAATATTGTAATGTTACACTTCGGATGCTTCAGATTCGTGCTTGCTCTCCGTAAATAATTTCCCATGGTTAAAGAGCCATACGAAACTATAAATCCTTTCCAAAATGGTAAATACCAAATCAATCAATAAAACCCTAGAGAAATTAATTCTGGAAATACGGTAAATGCATACCCAGGGAGGTGAATAATTTGAAGAAACTCATTGATTGATGAGACATTAAGTGACGAAAGGGGATAACGATTATGAATTAATTCATCTAAAGGACTTTTTTGTGAGTTTAAGTTTTGCTGCCTTGGCTGCAGCAGCGTCAGCCTTATCTTTTGCCGAGCTTGAGGCCGTTGGTCGCATAAAGCTTAAAATCCTTGGCGTCAAACCCTTCCCATTGACCTTGGATTTTTCATTGGAGAGAGTTGGAGAGGAAGTAGAGTTTATTAATCCTTGGTTTTTTAAATTCTTCTGAACCAGTGGATTAGGCTTGTTGAAGTCCAACGCATTAAACGCAGTTGTTTGATACCCGGTGGAAGTTATCGGGGCGGGATACGTCTTCCCATCACTACTATGTATTGGATTGTTGTTGGTCCGCTTTGCATCATTATTCTCCCTAACAGTTCCGACTGTGGTTTGGCTAGTTAGAGAGCTTCGAGAACTTAAAAGACTAGCTCGAGAGCTTGTTTTGGCATTATTGTAACCCAAATCATTCTCAACTACCGAGCAGTCTGGCTTTGACTTGGCTTTGAAACTTAATTTTTGACTCAACTTACGATCACCCTTAAGACTATTTGGTACGTTGTGGGATTCGCTTTGACTATTAGTTTCAGATAATGAGCTATGAGATTCTTCAAAACCTTCATCTCTTTCTGCAGTTCCGGGAGAAGAACTTAAAATGCTCTTATGAAAAACACGTCCAGGTTCTCTAGTTGGCTGAGTTGGGCCACGAATCTGAACAATGCTAGTACCATTAGTGCTTGTGATTACGTTTGGAATATTAATTCTAGAAAACTTAAGATCGTCTTGGCTGGTTCGGGTGTCATTATTTTTTCTTGAACTTGAGCGACTGGTTCGATGACCAGAATCGTTATTCCTAGTAGAATCTTGGAGCTTATTGTTTGAAGAATATTCATCTGCTCCTTCATCAGGCTTGGAACTAAACTTTCGAGGTTTAACAGTAGAATACAAAGATGCAGATCGGTTCAAAGGAGTATTCACTTGGCTGAGATCCTCCCGTTTGTATCTTCTGGATCTCCTGATGGATGCAAACCTGTCAAAGCCTTCAGAAGTTCCGGATTGTGGACTGGTAATATTTTCAACCCGGGGTTTCTCCCCAGGTACGGACGGTGACCTTTTCAGTGACCGTGTTGAGGCTACGGGGGGTAATGACTTTTCTGGGATGTATAAAACCAATTTCTCATTGTGATTTTCACCCCCAAGAGATTCGATAAATGACCGTCTGCCCCTTTCCTTTTCGTCCTAGAATGTTGTTAAATACAGACTTACAAATAGGCCTTGTCAATAGCATACAGTATTTACGGAAATAATTCCCCCTTTAATAATTTCCCACTCTAAATAAGTCTCCTTACCTTTCAATGTTAAAAACTGAAATTCGCCCTATCGTACCCATATTACGCGTTTTTTAATTTTTCTTTCCCCAGGGAAATTATTCCCGGAAATAGGGTAACACGGATACGAAAAGTAAATACCTGATCTTTTGAATTGGTTCTATCAAGTACAGGAGGGCTGAATCTGCTGTCACTGTCCGTTCTTTCAGACAATCTTCTAACCAGGGTACGGTCTTTGGTTGGACTTTGTACCTCTGTAAAGAAATGTCCCACATAAGTCTATAGTTACATCATAAAGAATTAATGTCTGCGTTACCTTCAATAGCTTCCATGGCACTAACAACATCTGTATTTAATTTTAACGACGGCCGTCTGTCTGGATAAACTCTTTGGTAAGTGGTTATTGCTTGAAGTGCACTTTCTTCTTGGCCCGTTTCTCCTTCAGGTAAGGTGGCAAGGCCTCTAGACGCAAGGTCCATTGTTTCTAACCCTAATCGCCTCTGGAATCGCCGCGGTGGAGGTCGTCTCTTTGGCATTTCTCCACTGCCATTTTCCAAATCGACAAACCAAGCCGCGATTCTTTCACGCCATTCCCTGCAAAATATGCTTATTAATATCCCTTAATCTTTCAATAGATTGAGAAGATAAAGTCGTTAGTACAAACCTTGCAGGGCTCTCTGCTTTGGATTCAGATTTAGTTGGGGATGGCGTACTCGGTACTTGACTTGGAGAAGTACAACGTTCCCTTAGATTGTCATCGTTAACAAAATCCATTAGATTAGGTCGACGGCGGCTTTTGCGCGACCACGATCGATCTAGTTTTATATAGTTGATTGGCTTAACCTCGATAAGTATGAAAAATGAAGACACGCACAAAAGGATTGTAAAAGTAAAAATATTTTTTTACCGAGTGATCCATAGTGTTCTGGACCTCCGCCCTTTCTTTCTCGATTTGCATCTTTACCAGAAGACCTAAGAAAGTCCATTAGTCCAGTCTCATCTTCATCTGAAGGTACACGACTCCGACGTCGTCTTAATGATCCATTCGGCGTGGTATCTATTAATATAAAATTCACGTACAATTTCTTGTCATCCTTTTCTCTGCTTTCTCTATTCAATACTACAAGCCAGCAAACATTGTACTAAGGACGGTCACGAACCATGAAAATCTGACGACTTTTGCATCCAGTCTTGTTTATATCATGCAAAGATTTTGCAAACGTTAGTTTTTCATGCAATTGTTACCTCACTGGTTTAGAATTAAGTTAAGTAGCGTACCTGGCGAAGGTAATGTTAACTGATCGGTTGGCGTAGTCCCTCCGTTATTTTCATAATTTTTATCTGAGGCTGAACCAAGCCTTCTTCTGACCACTCGTGGAGAACAGGCAATGAAAATGTCATCCTCCGGGCTGAGTGTCTTTGTTTTATTCTATTTTAAGGGTAGAGATTAAAAGAACGCTTGTGATTGAGTCATAAAATGAATGCCGTATTTCCAAAATAATTCCCCCTGTAAATAAGTTTCCTCTACTTTTCCATGTTAAAAATTAAAATTTACCCTAAAATTTACCCTATATTTAATTAAAAATAAGTTCTGTTAAGCGTTTTACAATTTTTCTTTGTGAACAATAATTCCACGGGGGAATACTTTCCGAAAATACGGTATTGGTATTTCTAATAATTTGTGTAGTATTACGGAGTTATTAAAGTTTTCAACAGATTGAGGCGTTTCCCATCCAAGTTGTAGACGTTTTTGAAATTGTTCCTCACGGATTTTTTTACGCTGCATTGCTTCTTCTTCCTGCTTTTTTCTCCGTTGATTTTCCAAAGCCGCAGCCTTCCATCGTACGACAAAGGAATGTAAAATTCTGAAACATTCTTCTAATTTGAAAGTTTGCAAATCTTCACAGAAAAATTCCGAAAGCTCAACGCGTGCAGACTCTACGTCAAAAAGTTGGTCTTCTAGTTGTGCAAGAAGGATTCTTGCATCCTATAATCAATATTTTAAGAGCCTGTAAAGAATGCTGTTAACATTTATCTTTATTCCATTGGAAAATTTGACTAAGTAACTACAACCGTAAAGCTTCTAATAGAACGCCCTGCGTGCTCACTAGTAGAGGCCGCGTTCTATTAGACTGCGTTCTATGAGAGACCCGCGTTCTGAGACCCGTCGGGTCTCGCGTTGCTCAAGAAGCTTGCATGCTATTAGAGATTTACCGTAATACTTCTCTAACTCTATTCTAGAAGCTTTACCGTAAGTGCAATTGATAAAGTGTTTGCCAATAAAGTATTATTTTTATAACCTGAAATGAACCAATGAAAAAGTCCAAGACTTCTTTAGGTGTTTCTGGCTTTTTTAGCTGCTCACAAATCAATTCCACCTTTGCCTTCAAAGTCTGTATTTCTCCTTTTAACTGGTCAATGCTTGTTCTAAAAGCCAATATGATGTATGGAAATTTGAGGATTAGTTAGATTTAAAATAGGTATGACTGTAATATTACATACTTGGAAGCATCTTCTAAGGATGTCATGTCCTTGGAAAATGTGATAAGCTGGGGATTTTTAGCTTCAGCTTGCTGTAAATAGTTGTTTTTATAAGGTTATGATTATGGTGACTTATATTGTATGTACATATTATTTTGCCTTAAGCCCAACTCATAGGTCGTTACCATTGAAATGAAATTAAGAAGACTTATTCCAGGTTGATTTCCACGAATGTCTGCAATTTTTTGCAGAGACGATAACTTAACGCCACAAGCTTCGCCCGCATAGCCCCCCTGGGTAATGAAAATATCATTTTTACATGTTCGTTGCTACAGTATTAATATTAATCATACCGAATTTAGAAAGTTGCCAGCTACTAGAATCATGAATACAACCTCTTGAAAAGGTTTAGAGTTTCTAATTTCCGAAGTTGCTTGAAGAATCGTGTGGATTGAGCTTTCCAGCCCCGTAACACACGTTTCCAGATCTTCCTTAACAATCATGGCCTCGATTCTCAGTCGATAAGCTTTAAGCTGTATTAGCTGAAGCAAAAATTTTTCCGCACTTCCTAGACGAGCTTTGTCACTTTCTGGAACAGCTTTCAACATTTCTATTTCATCATTTGAGGGCAAAATTTTGAGTAAGCCTCTAAGCCGCTCTGACCCAATATCTTCAGAATTCGCATCTAATATGTGCTGGATTATGTTTTCATTTGAGCTGGAATGACAATTTGACCGATATCAAACATGCGTGAGAATTCAAAGTCCCACGTACTTTTCTACATTCTACATACCTGCGGAACTGCTTCAAGAAGATGTTTATATTCAGGCTTCTCTTTGCATCTACCAATACTATCTAGAAAAAAGGGGACAAGCTTCAAATGAGTTTTGAAACTGATTGAATGGCTTAATCCTTGTTATTGAGAGCAGTAAAGTGTACAGTGAAAAATGCTGTTTAAAGTGACATATACCTCATTCGTTTCCTTTTTCTGGGAAGTAGGTTTATCAAGAGTTTTATTGGAAGATGCCATATTGGGACTACCTCCCATTTTCTCAGTTGGGATGCAAAAAAGCCCTTCAAGGGCTTCCCAGTCCAACGTAGATGACGTATTTTTATAATTATTTGCAAAGTTTCTCCATAAATTCTCCTTATTGCTGTTAAATATTTGACCGCTAGGAATTTTATTCCAGTTAACAGTCCTCATTTTAGCCTTTGGACAAGGAATATCTTGCTGAGGAAGTTTGTTAACTGGGCTTTCCTCTATTTGCTTCAAACGTCTTGCCAGTGGGTTAGACCCATCTATATTCATTAGAGGGGGTGGCATTGGGGGAGGTGGGGCCGGCGGAGCATTATATATCGGTAGTGGCGGTGGCGGCGGTGCAGCGGGCAGATGCTCTTCCAAAACCTTTGGGAGCCCGTCTGTGACCGTTGAGGACTTTCGATGACATTGACAACAGCACTTTTCTCCAACGGCTGAAAAGTTCATGCATACATTATGCAAGTGGAAATGCAGTACGGAGGGCCAGGCAACTTTTTTCAACATTTGCTAACGTAATCTGAATTTTTCTAAGCAAATATAGCACCTTAAGAAGGTCCAGAGTATCTCTGGGCCTGTAATTTGGTTTCTGGTCCTCATAAATGCCATCAACACTGCCGATTGAAAAATAATTACTTTAGATTAGATTTACCTTTAATCTTTTGCAACGATGATGATCGTGTAGGAGGTTTCAGCAGACGGATGGTATCATCTTTAGATTCTAGCAGCGTGGCGCGGTGTACGAGCCTTTCAGCGCAATCCTTTGTAAGTAAATGTAAGTTCATTAAAGGAGCAACGGAAAGACAATATTACATATGCATGCATACATACCCAGATAACATCCGATATTGCCTCTCTCGAATCAATTTTCAACAAATGTTGCAGAATGGAAAGAAATGGTATCTCTTGTGGACTGTCTGCGATCTGACGTAAAATTGCATCGAAAATTTCCAACGGACTGGATAAATCTATATTACTGAGCGCAGGTGATAGTTGAGACTCGTCGGATTCCCGTTGTTCGTCAAAGACGTCTAATTGGACTACCAAATCGGAACACTCTTTCTTCTTAAACCTGTCACCAGTAATAGTTTATGGTACTCAAAAAATTACCCGTTAGAAATACATGTAAAAAGAGCACAAATATTCACCTCAGATCATTGAGGATCTGTGAAAGTTTAAGTCCTAAGAATTCAGATCGAATACGTATCCGTTCTTGCAAATCTGCAGTGGCTAAGATCAAACAATTGATAAAAGCGATGATCGCAGTCTGATAGTCCAGAGAGGGACCATTCTGTAGTTCATTAACGATGAACTTGAATCGATAGCGTTCTTTTTTATGATTCTAAAAATGCAATAAAACGCATGAAGAAATCCCCTACATAATCAGTCATTTGTTGAAATGATTTGCATTTTCTTACTCTAAAATATTCAAGGGCCTCCAGCGTTCGATTGTATCCATCATTAGAATAAACACTCAGAGCGCTTAGTAGTTCAAAAACTTGCTTTTTTACAGAATAATTTTTGGAATCCAAAGCTATAAAAAACACATTAGATACGTAGAAACATTTAGCTTAGCTCATATATTTCGCAAGTTGTGTAGTTTCTGAGAACGTAAGAACACGGAAGCATCATTTAAACGCGTACTCTAAAGCAGCATAAAAAATTTTCATTTCCGTCCGATGATCTGAGATTTTTAGCAACCAAAGATTAACAGAATTTTTTATAAACTTAAAGCAATTGAACAAAATAATTGCCATTCATTCGATAAGAAATACTAGCAGGCCCACCTCCATATGGTTAAATATGGACATTGCTACGTTTAAAAAAGGGTAGTAGCAGTAGATTACTTTCAGATTAAAAGTTCATTTAGCATGCATTGCGTTTCTTGATTTCTTAACCGTTTTCAGTCATACCAACCGGTTTCTCTTTTCCAACAATTATTTTTTGTTACTTATTCTGCCAGCGAATGCGGCACAAATAAGGTGAGTGAGTCATTTCATTCCGTACTTATGGTGTGTGTTACTTTTGATCACTTGTTTCATCCTGAAGGGTCGAAAGAGGAGTTTGTTTCGAAAAATTAAAATTTTTCATAGAATAGACTACAAAACTTATTTAGAAATAAGAAAGGTAATTATTAAAATGCAGATTCAGCAAAATTACATTTAATTAACGATTTCCCTATTTGTAATATGAAACAAAATTGTTGAATGCAATCTTTCCGCAATCCATGTTTATGGTGTACTGACAGTAAATAGTTGAGGTTATTAACTGTCTGTACCGGTATTTTGGTACTAGTGACGTACTTCTCAAGTTTTATTTACACAGGAAAAAGGGTTGACAGTGAGGAAGTTTGCATACAGCTAGACTTAAGTTAGGTATGGGCAAGGGGTTTGAAAACCTCCTGAAAACTTTACTTACTGATAACTTAAAGTCCATACCGTAATTCTTCTAATACTTCGAGCCGCGTTTCATTCTAAATTCATCCCTTAAATCCCTGCGTAGTAATATAAAGACCTGCGTTGTATTACAGACGGGCGTTCTATTCCAAAACATGCATAAACTAGTTTTAGCTAGTATACCCGCGTTCTATAAGTAATTAGCATGGTACTAGATGCCCACCGCTGTTAGAGACCCGGGGTTTACAATGGGGTCTCTTTTAGGAGAATTACGGTAATTAAGAAAAGTACTAATATTTCTTGATCCCATGACCAAATTTATCTTTCCTATCGTAAATTGAAACGTCTTTGTCTTTGGGGAGCTTTAATGAAAAAGGGTGAGAGTCTGAGAGTAAGGGAAGGCCGGACAGTACAGTGGAAGTGCAATTAATTTCTAAGGATTCCAAAGCTTTAATATTAATTTTGGCTTCCTACTGCTTTGTGAAAAGTTGGTGAGGTCAAAGTTACCACACCCTTTTTCTTTGACTACTTTCGGTCGTTAATTTTATAACTAATCAAAAGTATGCAACGTGTATATCTTCAATTTACAATTTTGGTTAGAATCGAATGGAAAGAAAAAAAAGTTTTTTACAGGGTTTGCCCTCCAGGGTTTGTAAGACTTTTAAAGAGACTACACTGAAACCTTGACTATAAGTCGTCCTTGCGGATAAGTCGCCCTTTTGCACAAGGCGCACAATTTCGGAAAAAATAAAATGATTCTAATAAGTCGCACTTTTTCTAGCATGATTTGCAAGCAGAAATGTAAAATCTTACTCAGGGTCAGAATGACCCTGAGAAAACGGTCAGAAAGTTAAAATCCACATAACTTCAAAAAGCGATAACCTAGAACGGTTTAGTTTTCAATTTTGATGCCTCAGATCCCAATACTATGCACACACGAAACACAAATTACCATTTGAAATTTTCAGGTGGGGTCGAAGTTGGTATGCTGTGAATTTACCCTATTACCTGAAACTGAAAGCCTGAAACTTTCTTACAAATTTCATTTTGTTAAATACAGTAAGGACAATTTCCAAAAAACGGTCAAGCCTAGCGTAATGATGATCATGGATGACTGCATAAGTTATATTGCAGTTATCAAATAGAATTTCGAAGTATCTCTGAGTAAGATTAAGCTGTTTCAATTAGGAATTATAGCGCAGACTTTCATTTATGTAACTTTTTCTTGATTGCAGTCGTGTGCAGTTCATCAAAGTGTCAAGAGCCAAGATACGTACTCAGTTAATTCTGAATCAAAGTGCAAATCGAATCAATCACATACAACGTAACGCAATACCGCCTGAAGCTTTTACCACTATGCATCTCAAACTCTGCTGCTATACATAGTTCGTTTATTCGATAGTTAATCATTCATTCAAGATTGTAATTTTCCTGCATACTAACTTTAATCTATGCAAATTAGCGCAAAGAATGAACCTATTCTTTACTATTCATCTTTGATTTGAAGTTGTAATTATCATCATTCTGTAACAAACGGATGAGAAATGATTGGACGCAAAGTATTGATTCAATCCATTCGCTCTTATTATAATCAATACTGAAGATTATTGCAATTATTCATTTATCGTAAAACAATCTTGCAAAGACAATGGGATGGAGCCGAAAGGACAAATTATATAAACGTATGAAAAAATGCGCAATGACAATTAAACAATCAATTAGATTCGGTGTTGGTTTTTATGAATGAAATATGGGTTACCGGTCAGTATAGCAAGTTACAATAAAAAAAACTATTTGAGCAGACTCGTGTTTCTTACGTTCTCAAATAATACATAGAACTTAGGAATGTGTAATACTATTGAATTTCTGGTTTTAATCGCTTCTTCCTTTAAATTATACGGGATAAGATTTTGCTCCAGGGTAAGAGTTACCGTATTTTCGGAAATAATCCCTCCTATAATATTTTTCCCTCTAAATAATTTCCCTTCCCTACCTTTAATGTTAAAAATTATAATTCGCCCTATCTTATTTTATATAGAGCGTTTTTAAAAATTGTCCTTCCAAACAATAATTCCCTAGAGGAATTATTTCCGCAAATACGGCAGTCTGCTGTCGTTGCTTTGCTCCCCTATTCTCTATCACGATTAACACAAGAGAATTTCTGGAGATTAAAACCGGAAATACCATAGTTTTTATCTGCAATAGACTATTAAATTTACCCAAGCAAAGCTTATCCAAATAATCGATATTTTCCACGATGTAGTCCAAGCAATTTGCTGAGTCCATCATCGTTTGTGTGGCATCAGACATTATTGACCTTAGAAAATAAAATGACATTGCGGTGTCAGAGAGAAATATACAAAACAGAGAATAAGGTTCTAGGAAGAAGGGAATGACAATGGTTAAAATAGTGTACAAGTTAGCACAACAATGTCATCATTCCGTAGAAGGTAAATAAGGTGAAGGCTTGTATACCATGAGGAACAGCAGCAGTGAACTTTTCAACTTGTGCCATTGAAAAGTACGACTTTTATTAACGATTTGGTCGGATTGGACCACCTCGACAAGTGAATCTAAATATATGGTTGATAAATGTTACGTCTTTGGTGTGTGATAAGCGTACACAGTTTGTACTTGTCTTTCCATAATACTCGACTTAGTTTTCAACCATATTATATTATACTACTAACAATATTATTATTCATGATATAATTGCTGAAAAGGAATGACCGTGGCTTTCTCATTGCTTTGATGATCATCAATTTATCATAATAAATTATGCCCGCAGAGATCCCAAAAGATCTATTACACCTCTTCTCTAGTTAAAGATAATGCTACAGCATAGGCCTATTACTACATTTTGGGTCACTTGAGCCAAGACGGGGTCCGAACTCCGATTCAAAATCTATTTACATTCGACCTATTCATTGCAAAACGCTGAGTCTGTTCTGCCTTAGTATATCAACACCTTTTTGGAAACGGTCACACAAATTTCGAAAAAATGAACAGATGGCATGTCCAAATTAGTCTGACATTATAGACTTCCCTTGAATAGATGAAAAAACCAGTTAGAAGACCAATCTTATCTTGTCACTACTTATTATACCCATCTGAACTAAGATACTTACATGCCTCTTGTGTAGTGGTTGGTGGTACTTTTTGTAGCAGCTAGTTGGTTAGTTCCTTCAGTCAGATTTACTTTTTGGGATGGAATAGGCAATTCAAGGCTGGAGTAACTCTTTTATGCACTGAGGTAATCCTTATATGAACTTCCATAAAGGACGTCTCTGTCACTGTTCATTGTTAACAATCTACACCACACTCTTTACGGCTAAGCCCATTATTTTACAAAAGATAAGGGATAGGAATACTAATACTCGGTCGACCATTTATTCGCATCACTTAATCACCAAATTAGTATCATTTTTAATAGATTTACGAAAGTTTGTCAGGCAGGATCGGGATTATGAAGCTCTTTCGGCTACTACTGGCGTGTACTTGTATGAGATTATTTTCCATAATAGTGCCCCTTCCCCCTTTATTTCACTGATAACACAATAAACCTTTTTATGTATAAGCGACGTTTCCGATACATGAAGCAGTGCATGTCGGTTTTTGCAGAGTGCAGTGCAATGATAAGACTTTTCAACAGTAAATATTTCAATTGCTGTAGATTAAACACTTTCGGCTTGATAACGTATGGAATTAACTACACTTCTGAGCTTTATCAAGAACGTATTTAAGATGCTATATTTTTGCAAGAACTTTTCGAGAAACTAATAATGCTTCTTTGCCCCAAACGCTGTGCCACACATGAGACTGATTGCACAGGAACAGAACCACTCATACAGAAAGTCCATTCTGTTCGGCTAAAGCTAAAATAAATAACGCTGCACGAGCATGCAGCAATGAACAGCTTCAACTGTAGTAGTTTTTTAAATAAGACTTTGGTTAGTTTCAAAATTACATTAGAACTCTTTACAAACAAAGACGGGCCCAGTGATGAAAAGTCTAGTACTATGTTTGTCTGATGGGAAGGATGAGAAGAGTTGACGCTTGCGAAACACGAGATATGTGTGAATTTTCGTGTAAGGAAGTGGCCAGAAAATAATCCAAGTGGCCAGGAACAATCATAATATGTATGTATCGTTCTTTTGCATGGCTTATGGATTTAAACGTAAACGTGAACCAGCTAGCCACTACTGTTGATACCTGTCTGCTTGTAACAGGCACACAGTGCGTACTACTCAGTCAGTGGATTCAGACACTTAACTCGACTGAAATAAACTCAGCAGGTCGTAGAATAGTAAAGGAACAGCGATAAGACTGAAAAGGGTGAAAGGAAGGGCTTAAAAAATAAGCGATAGAGTGGGATGAGCAGTGCATTTAACAGATCTCTGCTGAGATCATAACATGCATAATCCTAAAACATGTACGTATTTCAATACCAACTAACCTAGCTACCTTCATCATCTCAAATATCCAATAAGTTAGTCAGTACAGATAATACTGTTGCAAATGATATGTTTAAAAACTATACGGCCTCAAATTATGTCTAAAATGTATACTGCTGCAGACTTTTTAGCCCATTCTAGGGCTATAGTGATTGCCGTGTCCGTTTATCTGTCCGTCTGTATCATGATTTTAACTCTCTACTTAAAATTTGGCAGAAGGGATCGGAGTAACCTATCTCAGCAGGTTAAATTCATTAACTAGCCAAATCGGTTCAGCCAGCGAACCGTGGGGGCAAAAAACCCATAGGGTCATTAAATACCCAAAAATATGTCTTGCTAATTCTCTATGAGAGTATCAAAAATTTTATGATTGTGCCACAAATCAAAAGTTAAAATACGCATGGGGGTCAAAAACTCCCTGGGATCATTACCCAAAAATATGCTCTTTTAGTTTTCTATGAAAAGCATAAAAATATGATAATTGGGTCGTTGTCTAGGGAAATAGGGGTAACAATCAACAACAACAACAGGCTAGGTAGGAGCTTGCCCCCACATATAAATATACAGGATGGATCAGTGGAAGGTCCCACCTTTTGATGACGAATATCTCAAAAACTACATGACAGAATTGTATGAAATTAGTAAATAATTGAATCTGAGCAA
>JAQFZX010001829.1:0-24752 GCA_034682405.1 Hydroisotoma schaefferi | reverse complement strand
TAAAAATACTTTTACGTTATTTACATTAAATATACGTACGTACGTGCGTAAAGTTTTCAGGATAGAAGATCATATAAAGAGGTTAACCAACACTTCAAAATCAGAAAGCCTGCTTTCGGAACAAGTTTCAACTTCATAATCAACGGGGAAAATACTATGCAAGACCTCAAAATCTTTTCCTGCTGATCAAGAGAGGAAATAAGTTTCATTTATTTTGTAAATAGGTGATACAAATTACTAAGATTACCCTATAAATGCGTATTTAAAATTCTTATTTTATAGGACATAAATACTTTTTCTATAGGACCAACGTACCAACTTTTTTATCTATAGGCCCCAAAAAATATAAGCCATTTCATTATTAAATCAAAGACCCCCAGGCTTCGCTGGAAGCCTGTAATTATTATCTTTAATGGTTCATCGCTCCAACTTTTAATAGACCTTCCTGCAAATTGCCAGCTAACTATTTAAATGTAGACTTCTATCTTTGCTTACTTGCATGTCTCTTCAAACTATTCTAATTACAATCTCTGATAAAAATGCGGATTTTTGTCCGCATGAAATGAATATCGTCACTCAGTTCAGTACCTTACTTACACAAGCAAACAAACAAAATAACTCAGACGCATTAGTTTATGAGTGTACAAACTTTGAGACTGAACTTTAAACTGCTTGCAATTTCGTATGCAAACTACAAACAACGTCAGTTTAACTAGTTGGGTTAAAAATAATCTGTCCTTGTGGACTTTGGATCAACATATCCCTAGGAAGTAACAAAGATCACCTCGTTCTTTTATGCTTTTACCACGTACACGTATGATGAGAAAAACTATAACTAAATCTTACAGAACTTTACCAATAAAAACACCATACAAGCCATTTCTCAGCTTGTATTGTAACAAATTATTTTTGAAAGTCTTTAATCGATTGTAAAAGAATTTTTTAGAATTACTTTTGACTTGAAATATCATATTTTTAATGATAATTTAATAAAAACCTCACACTAGTTGATATTCTACTGATGACACCTTTTAACTTCTTCGAAATCTTAATCGTTAATCTTATCTAATTATGATCATAAGCCCAAGAATACAACACTACTAATAAACAATAATTTTCGTATTGAGCTATTTTCCGTATTTGCTGCAGTTTTACAGCTTTGCTTCGTTATTTTGTGATTTATTTGTGTTTATACAGGTTTACTGCAAAATTATTTAGTCTAACTGTATTGGAAATGGAGTTTAATAGGAGTTTTATAGGAGTTTGATGATTCATTAATTTAATATTCCCGAATATATTAGACATTCAATTTAACTCATTTAAAGCATAACGAATTTAACCATTTTAGTAGTAAGTAAGGCTTTCGTATTGAAAATTATTTAATATTTATTAAAGATTTAACAACAATGTTCGCTTCAAGAGTATCCGAGAAATAAATTCAAGGCACGATGGAAAACATCATAAATAAATATTGGAAGCTTCTCTATTCTCCTGAAAACTCATCATACCAAATAATAAAGGTCCATATATTCAATTGGCAATCCACAAAACCCCATTGTAATGAAATCATACAACTTCTCACTTAAAAAGAAGAAAACTTTTTTAAATACTCAACTCCAATAGTAAACTTAGCTGGAAATACATACTTACTTTTTTATTCTGTGAATAAAACAGTTAGGAATTTATTCTTTACCTATGAATAAAGTAAAAACATCTCTTCTTCCAGTCATCGTAATTAAAATCCTATTTATTTCCTACCATTTTTAAACTGCTCAATTAAAATGAGGATAACATTAATGTATCTTTGTACAGGTCTTTGTTGATACTAAAGCCAATTCTGGTCACTCCGAGGGCAGCTAACATACGAAAAATAGTACTTTTGATTCATTATTCCTTCAAGTCATCTTTGTCATTCTTATGAATGCAATTTTCCCCATAATTTATTACTGAAAGATGCCATACTGCCGAAAAACCCCGCAGTATTGTCTATTACATGGTACTTCCATAAGTATTCATGCATCTAATCCCCAGAATAAATTACAAATAAGAATGTGTGCATATATTCAAGGTGTATTATCCCATCTAAAAGCCGCAGTTCAGAAATAAGAAACGTCAATCTAACATGAAGAGACTACAAATCAAACCTGAATAGAAAAACAACTTCTATCAGCAACAAAAATGGAAGTCACGCCACCAAAAGTCAACCCGTGTTCTTTACATTCTACATCCAAAACAAATCAAACTTAAGACAAATTCATATATATTCAGCAAAATCCTTATCAAAGATAAATCAGAAGAGTATAACACTAAATAAAACCCAACTATATGCTAAATTAATGCAAATTGCTTTAGAATTACTGCATAATATGCCAGTCTACAAGGAAAAAGGGGCAAAAACACTGTCCAAGGCAGGGAAGTTATTTTTTCTAACATTAAAAGCAAGTAAGAGTTGCAATGGTAAAGTTTGCTTAAGCTTCAAATAAAACATCGATAATACAACAAGATACACTGTACAGTTTATTAACTTAAGATACCTGTGAAGTTGTTGCTTTACGTAGGAAAATATAGCAACTTTTTCTCACAATTTTTATATTCCATCCGTCTGAAAGTACAGATAGAGAGATTTTTGTTACAAGAAAAACTACCTTTTGTACTACAACTATTGCTCAACTTTATTCCATACTTTATCTTAATCTATCTACGACTATCTATCCATCTACTTACCTAAACTTACCTGTTGCTTGAATGCATTTAAATATATATTTTTTTAATTACATTCGTCCACTATCGTGGCTTGACCATCATAAGCATTTTTTATTAGTTCTAAAAGGGCACACAATATGATCCAATGCAATTAACACTTATAGCATAGCTAGTCACTCACTCACACGGCTTTAACGTGAGTTAAATAATAAATAATCATATTCTCGTATACTAAACTCTGTTGCTCTTGGTTTAAGATCGCGTAATTTAACAACTTTTTCATTACTTACAAGGCAAGGTGAGCTTTGCACACGAGTGCTGAGCTGATAGTCGAGTCGACAGGTATGGATTTATTTTTAGTATTTTTGTAGATAATACGTCAGATTTTGATTCAAATGTTTAAAGATGTTTCTTTAAAGTTCGGTTAAACTTCTTTCAATAAATATTTTTCTATTGGTCATAGTTAAATCAAGCCTTGCATAAGTTTCAATCTGGTGGTACGATATGAAGCGAGTGGGATTCAATCAACTCCAATGGACCGAGTGCTTCCATAAGGTAATTTAATGAGTCTGTAATGTAAAGTTTATCTAAAATCCTACAACTTTTGAAGGAACTTTTCAGCCCCGATAAGTAGACACATGTAAAAGAGCCAAACCTATGTAAGAGATTAAAAACTAACGCTATTTGAACCATGTTAAATATCAACATTTTCATACCCTATCCTAGTGTCTTTAAAAACGAGCGTTGTCTTAGTTTTGTATTTAGTAGCTAGTATGGTCTACTGCTAGGGTCTTTGGATTTTAACCAGCGTTATTGACTTCGTTCATTCTTTTGACAATCAAGCATTATTATTATTGTCTACTCTTCCTTAAAAGTTTACTAAATTAATTAAAGATTTATGAATTCATGGGGTTTAACTTACAAATAAGAAACATTTCATTGCTACTCTTTTAGAACCATAGTTAACCTTATTCATCAGCTTTACTACATGACGATTTATATATGTGCATCTAATGAATAATATAGTGCCAAATGGTTGTTACAGTTGACCAGCCACTTCGCTTATGCATCTCCCGTATCTTCTTACTGTTTTAAATATATTCTAAATAACCAAAAATAACCAACGGTGTGTCCTAATGCAGCCCAGAAAAAGGCTAGAGTATATTTTTGCAAGAGGAAGTATGTCCCAAACTAAATCCTTTATTTTCCAAGTCCCTCCTCATATTTACAAAACTTTAAGAGTGGTTTAACCCTGATATTTCATCAAACTTGGTAGAGGATGACCACAAAAATAATGCAATAGGAGCAAGGTTAAAATGCTCTGCGTAAAAACCTACAATTAACGTGTTCGTAAACTGAATGAAATCCATGAAAGCGAAACCTTTTACCCAAAGTTGGCACTCCTCCTTCGACCTTTAGACTTCGGGCAGAACTGTCTGTATTTTTGCTGACGTAGTATAATTTTAATAGAATAGGTATAAGAAATTCTCAGTTAAAGACTCGCCTACATCATCGTCCCATAATTGTACAGACATGGGGACCAAGTTCAGTCACTAAAATACATATGCAATAACAAAAACACGGTATAAATAGACAAATCCTTATAGAAATAACATAGCTTAACTTAACTTCACGCTCATGTCAATGTCTGTGGTTATCGTTGGGCTCCTATTTCATTAGTTTATATTTAATACGATATATATAAGGGAAGTGCGATGTTTTAACTTGGAGTTTGGAGTGCTAAGCAGAGATAAGGAAAATGCACCTCGGGTTATCAATTCATCCAGCAGGATAGGCAAGCTTGCTTGTTATAAGACAGTCATAAAACATGTCATTGTATAGAAATAAAACAGTAAAGAACTGAAGAAAGCCACTCAATCTGAGCTTATCTGTTCTAAATAAAAAAGAGGAGCAATAATGCTTAATCATATGCTTATCTGAAGCTGGTGGACTTGAACCTGACATAAAAATATGTTATCTCGTCGCTTAGTTAGTTTATTTGAGCTCAACTCAGGACTCAGGAGCATTATACTTTAGTAACAAAAAGATATATAGCGTGGATTTTAAGTCAGAAGATGCATAACACTTTGAGCCGTTAGGGAAGAAGGAGAGTTTAGAAATTATTGAAATAATATAACATTATTAAGCGTTTATTTCTAACTCGAATTTGTTCCAGTTTTCTGTAAAAAAAAGTTCAAGGGTTTTCTCTAATAAAACAGTATTTTGTAAAGTTCTTCATCCTTCTAAACCGTAAAGATATTATTCAGAGTTGAGGTAAGAGGTCTTATTCTCATAAATATTGATTTTGGACTGCGTATTTCCGGTTTTATTTCCCTCGGGGAATTATTGTGTAGAGGGAAAAATTATAAAACTAACACCTAGAGTAGAGTAGGACGCAGTATAATTTTTAACATGGAAAGGTAAGGAATTACTTAGAGGGGAAACTATAAAAGGGAGTATTAAAACAGGAAACCCCGTTTTTTTTATTTCAAGAAGTTCCAGAAAGATGAAATATTAGTTTCAGAAAAAATTATTATTCCAACGATCTAGAAAGGAACAGATACATTCAACTTCAAGGCAGGAAAACCTTTTTGATCGCTAAAAGTAGGAAGCACGAAATTTAGGGTAGTCGTTTGTAAAAGACCATAAATCAACATTACTCTGAAGCCAACTTCTCAAAAGTGTGAATTTATTCGGTTGGATGCGTTTTAGGTAGGTTAGGTGTTTTAGGTCTTGGTTATGTGCACAGAATAAATCATGGACTTCTTAAACAGTAGGAGAGCCTATTAAAATTGACTGAGTATTATTTAGGAAGTAAGGAATTTTTTAACACAGGAAGATGTAACCTAATATTGTTAAACAAGAACTGAATGGAGGGCTTCCAATTCTTCTAATCAATGTTGATTTCTCTATCTTTACCAAAACATTTCCACGTGCTTGTTGGGTCTATTTTCCTAAAACAGTTTATACATAAAAACATTCCGATAGTATTTTTCCGTAGATGGTTCCATACACTTCTGAGTATGAATAATTATGCTACTTATTAGATGCCACTTCAACAGAATTGTTTTTAAACCCATGAATGTAAAGAATAGCTCATTGTATGCACATGTATGTAAGTAACCCAAGCATTCATTCTGGTTTTTACTGTCTGAGGGATTTCTAGAAATCTGTGGTCAAACATTCTGCTCTATATTCTGTAGTAGGTCACTCATAGGGGGAAAGGTCAAGTTAAGGGTGACATAGGTAGTATTACACTAAACGTTATTTGAACTTTCTGCATTGTATTGTCTTTTATGTCGCGTGCATAGGCATATTTCTGCGAAATAAGGTTATGAGAGGGAGGCTATATTCCTGGTTATATTTAGCTCAAAATTTATAACCTCCTCTACCTGATTACAGATAAGCAAAAAGATGCCTTTGGTTCAGGAAAAAGTTGTTCGAAACCTCGACAGCTTGACCAGCTGTACGGTCAACTTTCCATCCCTAATCGCTCAAGCTGAGGCCGTCTCCGTTATCACCAGAATGGAAAAGGATACCATTGTAAGTCAGAGTTGAACTGGAGGATGCTCCAGCTAGGCCATAAATAATATGGGATTGTCTGTAAAGTGGTAATGAACGATAAGAAGGGGTAGATAAGGTTATCTAGGATTTTAGAGTTCGGGCAGAGGTTTTACTACTATACCTCAGACTTAGCTTGTCAGAAACGAGTATTTTAGTGTTTTATTCGACATTTCATATTAATACATTTTTATTAATTTTTATACTAGAAACGTTCATGAAAACAGGCCATATTAAAAGATATTAAACGGAAGGAACAGTTACTGTAGTATTTTTTGTAGTAACTTGTAAAACTAGCCTTTACGCAACTTTCCCCTAAGCTAATGAAGTAAAAGAGGAAATGTTGTAATCTAATTAAGAAATTATTCATATGTGGAACGGATGGAAGCATGCATGAAAAATGACACCCCGTTGCATGTTTAATTTAAATAGCGTTTAAATTGCAGTTATCTTGCGTGCTTTCCAAATGTGTTAGGAAATGTATGCATTTCAATGAGTAAAGCTAGCTTTGCCTACAATTGAATAAATTGTGGACCTTTTTCTAGCTCAAAAAGTACAAGTCCCTTTATGACAAACTGACCACATTCTACCTGCTGATATCCAGCAAAGGACCAGAGGCCCTTGAGAAACTCTCTGACCTTCTAGAACACACTGGGAACCACGAGGTCATTGATATTTTAAATAATGAATCTCCCCTTCCGGACATAGATGCTGACCTTTTAAGTCATCAGAAACTCATTTTGGAGAATATCGACCGACTCTGCAGTCACACGATGAATCCCAGTCTTGTTCTTTGCTTTGCAACTGGAATTGAACTGGTTTGTGGCAAAGAACGGGAAATTATTGTAAGTTGAACTAGCAGAATCTCAATTTCTATTTTATGCAGAAATATAGACCACTTTTTAATGGAAATCAGCCTAAGATTTGAATCTTTTTGGAAATTCCATCAAATTGTGTGCAGGCGTTGCCAATGTAAATTATGTCTATCTAGGTATCTGTAGGCATTAATTAATCAAGGGATTTTATTTGACTTAGCTTCCAAAATATGCAAAATATATGCAAAATATGCAACCTTTTAGAAACTGCAATCCTTTAAACAAAATATCTAATATAAATCTACGCTCATAATTTTCTATAAAGCTTCTAAAACATTTTAAAAACACATAAAAATTGTAATATTTCAGGCAAGTGAGTTTCCATCCGAACTGGACCAACTTGAAGCATTCTACACTTTAGTGGCTTCCAAAGGGGAGGATGCGTTCGAGAAGCTTGTCCAAGTCCTCAGACTGACTAGTAACTTCTGGGCCCTTGAAGTTCTCGAACTCCATGATTAATTTTTGCTTCTATTTCTGTCTAATCTCTATATTTTGTTAAGCCGGCCGCTCATCATTGCTTCGGAGATAGATAGAAAGTATAATTCATTTTTTTAAATGATCAACATCAACCTACAATCATCCTCCATAGTTCAATGTTCTCGCTTTAATATACTTTATATTCTTAAATTCTTTGTTCAAGATTTAATACGAGCTATTATTATTACGGGAAGGGTAGTTATAAAAGATAAATGGAATTATTTTTGTTCTTTTGGAACTCTCAGTAATTTTTCTGTATCTGAAGTGTTGCTGAGAATAAAAGTATTGAGTTATGTATTGTTGAAGAGGGCCTTAATTTTACTGTATCGTTGTGCTGCTTTGGCTTTACTTGGTTGAATACATATACCGTATTTCCGGAAATTACTCCCCCCCCCTAAATTACACCCCAATGAAAAAATCTCCCTATCCTTTCCATGTTAAAAGTTTTTTCAATTTTTGCTTTGAAAATTAACTCCCTCGGGGGAGTAATTTCCGGAAATACGGTACATACATGCTTACTACTCTAATAAATCCATGAATTGAACACATTTTCGAAACGGTTGTACCCAAATCTGGCAAGAGATTACCAAAATATAGAACCATGTTCTATGCCACGGAATACTAAGTATAGGAGCTCAAGTTTCGACTGATGGTCTTAATTAGCGTAATTTAACTTTATGGAATTAAAACAATATAGACTAATTGATCAGTTGAAGTTGAAGACATCTATTGATCAACTTAGTATAAAGTATAAACTTTTACATCTGATCGGCATGAAAGTTTTTAAAATCTGATCATATCGTAAATGCATTCCCTTTAAAAAAATACATTCCAATTCTAATCGACCATCATTTAAAAAAGAATTCTTTACTTTTGTTTTACTTATTACTTATTAAAATTCCAGCAGACCCAACGATAAATGATGGATTATTTTAGCCTTTTCATTGAACATGAAACCTACCTTATGTTTGGTTCAGATGTAGTTTAGAATGTTTAGTAGTTATATTTTATTCTGCCTTCATTCTTATCTTGCATCGCAATTGTGAAGTACTACAGTTCTACTAAAAGCTGTAAATTGTTTTGTTTCTAATCATTGAATCTATATTATTATATGCGGACAGTTAAGGCTAATCGGTTTCCATTAATGTATTAATCATTTGCTTTATTTCGGAAGGACAATGTATACACAATAGTAAGTTTTACAGAATTTTTTGGTTTGCTGCTTTCACTTAGTATCCGATTTGAGACTCGTAACCTTTGGATTCGTAAACCTGGCATTTCCTTTGTAACATTAGCATACAAATCTCATGTATAGATAGCTAGAACCAGAACATTTTTACAAGGATGGTTTCTAAAGTTTTGAAACCCTTCGGGTCAAGAATCCTTCCTTGGAAGACGTGACACGTTACAGACTTCCACTAACCTAAAGATAATATATGATCAGCAATCAGTATACTATTCAGTAATTGCAAAATCTCATCCAGCTCATGAGCTTACTTAGTAAAAGTTAGGTATAAAATATACAACTAAACACGTTCCCAGTTACTTTATTCTATGCGGTTTACGATTTATATAAAATTAAACTTTTGGCCAAACAATGTCCAGGTTTTTGTCCCATATATTTATGGTAATAATAGTTGTCGTCACGAAATAGAGCAGTAGGAACCCCACCCCTGTTCACCAAGTTCCAGATCAACTTCTTTCCAAGGTTCACTACTATTTGTCTGGATATAAAATAGGCCTCTCGTTGGTTGAACCGCATAGTGGAATCCCATATCAACTTTTTCCACACTAGCTCGGACTTCTACCACAGGTTTTTCAAATTCAGGCACCCCATTTAGTACAAGATTAGTTCGAAACGCTCCAGGATTTCCGATGCTCCAGATAAAAAGCTCAATAGCTCTGTGGTGACTACCCGCAATCCCTACATGCGGAATTCCGGGTTGCCTGTACCCGAAGTTTGGATAGAAGTCCACCGTTCCGAGGGGAATCAGCGTTCCGTAATGATTAACCGGTGCAAACCAATCGTATGGATCGAAAACTGTGTCATACCCGTCCGTGTGGATCACATCAACTATTTTGGCATCCGTGGCACGCAGTCTGTTCACTTCGTTTACTTTCTCAAACGAAGGACCAGCAGGGTCTAGCCCTGTGATGCGATCAAAAGCTCCTGAAAACAAGGACATCCTTTGTCAACTTTTACGTGACAAAACCAAACAAATAAGTTTACAAAATAATCTCCAAATTACCCGAAAGTCTTCCAGCAATCCCCATCAAATGAGCCCCCAAACTATGAGCAATTCCCCAGATTAAAATATCCTTTGAAAGCCCCCTAATCCCCTCAACATAGCTCTTAAGCCAAGCCCCCACAGTCTGCGTATTTGCTGCGGCCTGTGAATACTTCAAAATCCCGATATCCGACCCTCCTCCCCAACCCACAAGGACTATCATGACCTTCGGGTTCAACTTCAGGATCTCATCCCGCATTTGCCCCACCCACTCCGTTTCCAGGTCATTTTCAAACCCATGAGTAATAAAAATAACCCAAGGGGTCTCCTTGGGATTCAGAAATCCTGCAGACTGCACTTCTGTAATTGCCGTCGCAGCGTCCTCATCATAATGTACTACAATTGGGTCTTGACCTGCGGTACAGAAATGCAGTTTAGGCTTTATCTTAGATAACTCCCAAGGATCCGGGATGTTCCAACTCAGTAGGGTCTCTTCTATAGAGCCAACAAGATGGGAAATGTGGTGGGTCTCGCGTATCTTTAGGTCTACTTCATCCGGACCCTTCTTTTCTATTTTTACGGACTTCTCGGCCACGTTTGACTCCATTTTTACAGCTTTTAAGTCGATCAGTCAATCAACAGTACCTGGAGTCAATTAATTATACGCTATTTTAAACACATTTGATACAGAATACCCATGATTTATGGACACTAATAGTAAGCAAGGTGTCCATATATTTTTAGAGTAACCCATGCATTTATTTTATGCATTATTATAAAGCATAATATAATACTTCCCAACTTACAGTCTCCTCGTGCTCAAAAACCCCTTATGTGACCAAACTTTGCAAAATCACCAAACAAACTGCGTAATGTAGCCTTTTTTACAAAAATTACAACACGAGATTACTTTTCAGGACCATTCAGTTCAGTACAACACCAAAGGATATACTGAATGCATGCCAGAATGACAATAAACATTAGCTAGACTAAATATAAATATAAATGCGCATTCAATGAGCAGAGATGCTAAAATTTAGTCGCAAAAAAACTTGCACACAATTGTATATTTAATGGAGAAAAAATTCCATGAGCTGAAATAACAAGTGTAGCAGTAGCTTAGTCCAGTGGAGTTGAGCTTGTAAAGTTAAACTTGCAATCTTATGGCCAGTTATGCATAGTATTATTTATTAGTAACCACAGAATTAACGATAACTAACAATATAATCCGTGTCGTGTAGTACAGAAACAGAATGCATGGACTAGGAGACCAAAAAGTTGGTTAAATTAGTGGTACAGAAAAGTACGCTACTTGTTAAACTGAGAACATCTATTGAGTTACTAAACTAAAGTATTTTTAAGCACTACTATTACCTTAAAATTAGTGGAATAAAGTAAATGAATGGTATCTCTTTTTAAATAAAAATAAATATTATTTTATGGTTATCTCTCACTCTGCCTGCGAGTGAGTTTATTTGCCTCGTCAGATGTTTTCTCATAATGTTAAAGTTGTTGTAGCAAAGAAGCTGGGGTTGATGCATTCATCTAAGTAAAATATCCCATGTTAGAACTACATAGAACAGAACGGGTAAACGGGTTCAACAAGTTGGAAGTTTAACGGTAGTAAAAGATCTACTCATGCAACTTTGCCAGCTATTGTAAAATATTACCGTATGCGTGCAATATTCAACGCTATTTTACTGCTGGTATTTAACTTATCTTGGCATTAAATTATGGAATAGGCTTGCGGAATTAAATGTCAAATACAGGGCATAATGTCACCTTAAATTTGAATGGTACAGTTTTCGAAAACTTACGGCCTAACACAAACCCTTTAAGTACCATAAATTGCCAAATAATACTCAAATGTTTGTCCGTCTTTATTACTTCTCATTACTCGGATTATTTCTTGAGCCAAATGAAGGTTTGAAGATTCTATGAAAAAGTTTAAGATGATGTTATTTTATGTGGATGTGAGTAAGGGGGGCAGTTATGCAGTTTTAGAATGATTGTTTCATCTTTTATATAGAAACAAATTAATCTCAATGTCCAGTTTATAAGGGCAGAAAGAATGCATATGGAATAGATATGAGATGGAGACCAATTTGGTAGTTCTACACCTACTAGGATTCATTTATAGCTTAAGATGCTTGGTTCTTGTAGACTTATTGATAAGATAAAACTAATCCGAGTCTAAAGTTCTGTAGTTCTTCATTTTTACCATTAATTTAATTGGTACACGTCATTCACAGGATGAGTGATTATGATAATGAAAATAACTTCTAATGCCTTATCTTAGTTAGTGTTTCTGATAAGTTAAGAAAAAACTTCAAGACTTGGGTATGAAGTGGAGTGAATAGTTATAAATATTGATAAGATATTTTGACTTGACAGTTCACTAAAAGATAGTATTAATTTGTTCCTCTTCCTTAAGTTAACAATAGCCAAATACTGTAAGGATGACAATCTTGGATGGATTTACAAGTTGGGAGGAAGTAGATTGGTAAAAATAAATAAGTACTCCAGAGTTCACTAAATCCTTGAAATGTTTTAGATTTTAATGATCTTTTAGAAAGTTAATTGCAATTTGCATCCGAACTTTATTAAATCTACACTAATACACGCATGTATTCCCATGTCTTGAAACATTAAGAGTAATTAATAGACGCCTGGTCGACGCTGGACTAACTATTAGAATCCCATCCTTTTATACCTCGCTTCGTTTTTAAAGACTTTCGAACCTTCTTAGCTTTAACTTTTTTCGGTTTTTCTTTCGGTTTTGGTATATTTATCGGAACAAGCTTGGCCTCGAGGGGTTCAAGATCAGCGTACCATCCGGTGATCACTAGAACCACGGTTCGTAAAACGATTCCACCCCAAACAAAGGATAGAAGGGGTCCTAAAATGTCATCAAACATGGGACAACTTTTCTACAGAACCAAAGTACAAAAGTTAATCATAATAATTCAACTCTTTTTATTTTATGCTTCTTAGTTAATAAAAACGTCATCAATATTCAAGCTCAACCTTGCAAATTTCCACCTCTTTGTGAAACTTAGGGTTGTATTTTAGAAGTAGTTTTCGAAATGATGTGCAAACCAAGGCAGCAAGTCCAGCCAATCTTAGGAGAAGGAAACTCTACAAGAATAACCAGAGTAATTAAAAGCAATTCAGTGCGTATTTAGAGTCAAAAACTCTCTCTAAAGCTGTGGTCCTAAACTCTAAGGGTTTAAAACTAAGGGTAAAAAGTGGATACTGGGTAACTGCGGGTCTCCTATATGAATAAGGGATCATCAGGGCAGAGCATAATTTTTATGGACGAACGACTTAAAGCCCTACGCTAGGTTAAAGAGGGTACTTTACTATAGTGAAAATGACCTTAATGGCATAAAATCTCACCCAAAATGCAACCCAAGAGTTGAAAGTCGTAGTGTCCATTGTATACCCCGAAGTGAAGCATGCACACTTGACAAATCGTCCCTTACAAATACACCCATCATCCTCTTCCGTAGAAATATACCCAGACTCCGAAACACCTTTCCGTCGTTTTGATCCTGATGATCCAACTTTATTAATATCAGAAATACCTTTCTTCTTAGCGGCCGCGGCCAGATTGTCGAAAAGGGTCGTGGTCAATTTCAATTTTTCTGGAATTGGAATCCCAGCGAAAGGGTCCTCAACGGGTGGCTCTTCCTCTTCAACAATCTCTGGTTCTGTTGGAGCTGCTGTTAAGTCCAGGGATGCTTTGGGCTTGGGTTTAAGCCTTCCACCAGCCCCCCACGCCAGATTCCATCGGGTAGATAGTTTAAAGCCCTGAACGCCTCCATCCGATCCGGATCTAACCGATTTCTCACTTTCCGGTTTTTTCTCATTAATTACGTCCCAGTAAATCTCCGCTGGGCCGGTTCGCTTAAGGTTTGTTGAGCTGCCTTCCGGCACCATCACTGTCGTGGACGTGCTTTGATTGGGGACTGCTTTTTTTGTCGTTTTTTGCATTAAAGTTATGATTAATTTTTTAGATTTTGTATCCTCGGCCGCTTTATGAACTGCAGCAATTCTGCGCTCCCGTCGCTGATTAACGACCTCAACTCTTACAGCGCGTTCTTCCCTCTTCTTGGCTAAATGAGAGAAAAGTACGATTTATGGCCTTCTGCTTCAAATTCACAAACATAAGTTTATCCTCCAATCAATTTTATTTCATCATTTACCACTTTTATGTTTACGGATTTCTAAAGGGTAGACGTCGTTCCAGATCCTGATTAAATATTTGCAGATCCTCCATCCCCCGAATGTGTGAGAGGGAAAGAGGGACACTATCCCGAAAAATGAGCCTACGATATCCATCCCATGAATTGAGTACATGCAGAGATATATCCATTGCAGGGAGTATTCCTCAATTGTTTCCCAATGGGATGAATTGTAAAGGAGTGTGTACCAGATTATTACGGTGTTTATTGCCTAAAATATAAAGCACATTTTAATTATAATGAGTAGTTTCCCAAAGTAGGCACAGCTACTTCTACGACTGTCACTCCGACAACAGCCATCAAATGATAACCGTACGTCTGAAGATATTCATCCACAGATAACAATAAACAAACAAAGTTCACAGCTTATGATTTCACTTCATTGGGATGCTATTTCGTAGGTTATCAAATGGGTAGGCTGTATTTCCGAAAATTACTCCACCCTGGAATAACTCCACCCTCTGAATAACTTCCCCTTTCCATGTTAAAAGTATTTTCAATTTTTCCTTTGAAAAATAGCTCCCCCGGGGGAGTAATTTCCGGAAATACGGTAACAAAATGACACAACATTAGCAAAAAGACATCCCTTACCATGTATATTACATAGCAATTGATCCTGACATGGAAAGCCCTACTATGAGACGCATACTTCCGTTTTTTAGCCTGTGCCTCTCGACTTGCTTTAGCATCGACCACTCTCACTTGTTTTTGTTTCCCATCATTATTCAGCTTTTGACCTTTGATAGGAGGAGAGGGTTTCCCGTTCGGCCTTTGGACCTTTTTAGGTCCACCATCGCCCGTAGCCTTAACTTTAACAGGATTTGGCCTGATAGGGATTTGGGTCCTAGGAGCATTTTTATTACTCGTTACCTTGGGCTGATTTTGCATCGTTAAAAGATGGAACTCTATGGCGATTTGTGTTTTATTCCCTTAGTTGCGCTCTGGATAGTTTGTGTAACATTTTGATAAATGAAATCTTTGATGTTATCAGATTGATTTATACTCTATTGCATTCATTGAACATTTAACATTGAACTGAATGTATTTAGTGTAAAGACTATCCCTTTCTGCATACAATTTCCTGTCTAAGAATTGGGATATTTGAAACATGCATTGGATTGGCTGTCAAGACACCATGCGAAGAGGAATAAATCAACGCTATAGCATTTTATACTTACAAAACTATAATAGATGAAGTTCACTTAAATTCACTAACCATTAATATTTAGATCCTTTAAAAAAATTAATCAGCATGAAGTAAAAGATAAGGATGCAATTGCTTGAATGTAGTTATCTAACGGGTCCAAAAAGCCACGTCTTCCATACTTCATTCAATAAAAATATGAAACTGCTATTATTAGTTTAAGTTCACAAATAATTTTTATTCCTTGCATTCAAAGACTGATTGTAATATTTCTCGGGAATTCTAAGCTGCATATTATGGATGTTCATATTTCAGCAAGCTTTTGAAAAATTTTAACCGAGGAAGCCCCCCACAACACATAATATTTTGAGGGTTCGTTCACGGGCATAGCAGCACTGGTACTATTGCTCTTACTTTGATAGCAGTTGTCATTATTCCCATTACAACTCTCATTATTGTAATTATCATCTTGCGTCTCTTCCGGCATGCCCTCAATGCTAGTATTATCAAAGTAATATCCATCATCCCCTTCCAAGTCTACATCAGAATCTAAGACGACATGTTTATAATTACTGCTATAACTGTACGGCCCACCGTGGTTTTGATTGGGTATTGGGGGTGGGAAGTACTGATATCCCTCGTTAAACTGCACTTCTCGAGGAGTATCCTGATACCTCGCCAAATTGAGGTCTTTCGGGTCTAAGAATCTAGTTTCAACCATACACTCTTCTTGGAAGTTTGGACCCTCGAAGTCTAGCTCGGATTCTGTATCATTTTCATCCATAGTCGAATACTGAAACTCGCCATCCGTACCTTCATCCTCGTCAGCGTCATCCTCCTGGTCATCTAACTCTTCTGCAGTTCCGGACATGAAGTCGCAGTCGAATTCTGCCTTGGTGGAATAATTATTGGAAACCGTTGACTTTTTTGGAGTCAGGAGATCTGCAAAGTATTTATTGAGTTCTGTAGTAATGTCTTTCCTCTTGGAGGAACAAGATCCCTTGGTGGCTTGAGTTGACGACAGTTCCTCAGGTTTTGTAGGTGATTTTATATGGCTTTTTATAGTAGACTCTGATTGTACATCGGGATCGGTGGCAGGTTTCAGAGATATCGATGAAGACGCTATTTTAGTGTTGTTTTGTCCGTCTTTATGGGTTGTAGACTTTGGGCTGATAACCTGGAGGAGCTCTTGGTGGGGCATCTTTGAAGACGATGGGTATAATTGGCTAGCTTCCTCCGTAGACTTTGAATTTATTTCAAAACTATCTGAGACTTTTTCCAGGGCTAGAATACTCTTGATAATTTTACGTAGGCGGATCTCATCTCCTGGACCACAGAGTGAGGAATCCCTGTATGAAATATAAGTTCTCTCTGACGAAGGGCCTTTCTCTGTTCCTAGCTTATCAAAAGCCACTGGCTTATCTAATGCTGAAGTATCTGGTGCTGGAAGGGTACCCTGGTCACTAGCTTTTAGGGGATTTATGGTGGATTCGTGTAGGATATTGAGAGCTCTTGAGGACACTCTTGGACTATCTGTGGCCGGAAGATCGCCACCGATAACCTCTTCAATGTCATCATGACCCTGGCTGTGGCCGTGGCCATGACCATGCGGGTGGAGTAGACTGGAGAAAAATCCATGCTTAGAATGATGGTGCTCATGATTATGATTATGATGATGATGGCGATTGTGATGATGATGATGATGATGATGCTTATGATGATCATTACTTTCATTATGCAAGGGATCGCGGTGATTAGAATTCACGAAGTTATTGATAGGGCTAGTAGAACATTCATCGCTTTTAGTTTTCTCTGCGTCCAAGTTCGATTTGGCCGAGTCCACAGTTTCAACGTTAAATGGCAGAGAGTCTGTGAATTATTAGAATTTGATTACTTTGACTGAAGCTAAGCCATATTTTGTAGCAATTGTTTTTCTTTAATTCTGAATGACTGCAGCTAGGCTTTCTGAACTTAAAAATTAAAACGATACTAGAAGCTCCATTCTGAATCCTTCTTGAGGAATGTTTTAATTCTGAAAATAGCTGAAGTTGTGCGTGTAGTCTAATCCCATCAAACCCGTTGAATTGCATTACATTTTCATTGATTCCCCGAGGAGTTATCATGACTTTCATGACTCCAAAACAGAATTTCCCTGTTAAAGCTCACATTCCGTCTGATTCTTACCATTGTTACTAACGTCGGCACTACCAACCTCCGTGCCCAGATTCAATGCCAACTGTTCCTTAGATGACATCTTGACAATGTCCTCCTGCAGCGTTTCTCCAAGAATGCTACTGACAGCCGAAGGATTTTTTACACAAGGGACAAACCAAGTGATCAATCTCCTCCAAACCACACCCCCTTTCCTTCTTCGGACGAGCCCATAACCCTGAGATTCCTTTGTGAAGGACGTGACCGTTTTCAAACTATCTGACCGAGAAATCTCTCCAGAACTACTGCTACTTCTGCTACTACCCGTACTACTACTTCTATTTCTGTTTCTATTCATCATCAGCAACTTCCCATGGCTTGTCTTGGAACAATTTGTACCATTTCTATTGACATTAGACCCACTCCCACTGCCTCCCACTGGATATTTATTCCTCTTGTCTAAACCTTGATGAGCATTTTTACTATGCGGAAAGTGGGGATGGTCGTGGGAACGGCGATGATGGCGATGGTGATCGTCGTGGGAGCTTTTTCCTAGCCTATTTCGAGACAGGAGCCTAGACAGGCTGTTTCCGAGAGATAGTTTGGAAATTGACTTGTTAAAGTTTAGCTTGGACCTGGAGTATTTCCACTTTCCGTATTTGTACGTGTCTTTCCACCCAATTGCTGTTGGGTTTAAATCATAAAACAAAGCATACCATGTATCACTAATTTACATTCAATAGTAGCCCGGATTGTATTTGCAAATATACATTAATCAATCTTTTCGCGACAAAGCTGACAGGAAGTAGATATAAAGACATTAGGTAATCGATCGGCTGTACAAGTACAAGTACAAGCCTGTTGCAAGTAAACGCTTATCGATCAATCATCATTCATAAACTTATATTTTTAAACAAACCCTTCCTCTCCAACGGGGTTAACATAGGGATAAAGTAACTAGCATGGCCGACCATTGCCAAGTCCTTGGTTCCATAATAAGAGTCCACGGAAGGAACGGACGAGCCTCGCTCTTTCCTGCATTTCCTACGGACTATTTTATTCGTTATGGGAGGTTTATGGGCGTAAATCTTCTTCAGCTCTAGGTCAACTTCTGATCGGGTGAAGCAATTTAGGTATGTTTTGCTTCTGGGGATAAAAATAAACATAGACTTTCAGTTTCAAAAGGAATCTTTTGAGGTTATGTTTCATCCTTAAAAGTGAGAGTAAGTAGTAATAGATGGATGGGATATTTCAAGAGTTGTTAGCCTTTCCTACGTTCATCATTTAGGAAATAGAAAGAACAATGAAAGAAGCTGCATGTAATTATTAAAATAGCAGGAAAACTCTTTAAAGTAAAATTCTAAACATGCCTTCCAAAGTTTTGGACATTTGAACCAATATTTATATTAAAATGGGTTTAAAAATCAAAATTGTACAACCGGAACTTAAAAAAACACTTGATTGAGATGCTTTAAACATATTATATCTCAAACTGACATGAATGCATCAAATCGCATAGGATAACCTACCTAGATTGTAGTGTGACGTTATTATTGGAGCCACTGCTACTATGACCATCCGTAGAATTTGATTTGTAACAAATTTGAGCAAGTTCAGCTTGGAAGAGGGCATCACAAAGAGGATTCATATAGATCCGATATTTCCCTTCGCTTCCCCTGGGCAAAAATATATACTCGTAGGGAGGCGTTTGTACTATGGGCGATGGGGTCAGGGCTATTTCCGTTTTGGAATCGACCTTTGATAGGTCATCTTCCTGGGGGGTTTCAGACACATCTTTACTATTGCATTTTATTGGTTCTGCATCATCAGATCTAGGACTGGAATCTGTGGCCAATTCAACCTCTAGGTTAGATTTACAAAGGGTGGAAGTTTCAGGGGGTGTGGTTGACTCATTCTTGTTCTTTATATCATAAGTTTCTTTGTCGTTCTGGGCCAGCCCTTGGATACTTAACTTTCCCTGTACAGACTCAACCTCTTCCAAAGTTTTTATCTTCTTTTGTGCTTTCAGGAGCTGAAAGTTGTTTTTAAAAGTTAACCCACATTTTTCTGAATTAAATATGCTAATTAATTCTCCATTTTTAATTAATTTACAAGCTCAATCAAATCTTGATGCGTTAAAGCTAAAAGCTCCCGTGGAGTGAAACAGTCTCCGTCTTCAATCCCCTTTCGATCCACCGTGACCGTTGTTCTCTCAGCCGTTCTAGATATGACCGGGGCGTTAGCATTATTGTCATTTCCCCGTAAATCACCAGAACTAGGAACCCTTTGATCTGGACCGGAAGAATCTTGGGAATCAGTGACAAGTGTCCTATTAGAATTTGATGTCGAGTCGCTCAGTTTCTCGCTATTAAAACTCATCTTGAGCTGCTTGCTTTTAGAGCTAATCAATTAAATTCCCTAGCCATTGCCTATTTCCCATGGACCTTATGACTTTCTACGAATTTTTTTCTTACTCTAGGTTGGTCAAATACTAAAATTATTGTTATTCATCGTGAATTACATCAATTACTACCTAACTACTACAGGACAAAAATGATTGTAGCATTTAGCATGCAATCTTACCGTCTTTATTAAATGAAATGTACCGTTCTGTATTTGAAACATTTTCCATAACTACATTTTCATCTTTTTTATATAACCTCTGTGAGATCTTGAATATGCTGCGTTCTGTTCTTGGAGAAATAGAATTTTGGGAAGGAAGGTTTAATTCACAGATAAGCCCTTAACCCAAAGCTTATCTTTATACAAAGGTGTTCAGCTAAGAAACGTTTTGTGTGATAATATTATAATGAAACCACTCAAGAACCATTACACTTTCATGACCAATAGTTGACAGCTGCTTTGTTTAAGATGTTTAACTAAAATAATAAAATCAGTGATTTTCCGAAACTTTTATCATACTATTAAAAACTTTTACCAGTTCTTTCTACGAGATGTTATAGTAGCTTAACCTAACCTCCATTGTCTAGTTTATGGGATATTCAA
Source organism: Hydroisotoma schaefferi (assembly GCA_034682405.1). NCBI lineage: Eukaryota > Metazoa > Arthropoda > Collembola > Entomobryomorpha > Isotomidae > Hydroisotoma > Hydroisotoma schaefferi. The sequence goes on along the minus strand of JAQFZX010001829.1, from coordinate 4,360 downwards.
ATTAACTGAGCAATTGATAGGTCTCTGGACATTTGAAGGGTTAGCGTAGTACAATTGTGTACAAGCAAGTGCTATTTGCATTCTTTTATGTGTATCTCGTGGGCGATAAAGTTACCATTAAAGACGTGACAAGCTTAACCTACAACACCGGAAAAATCCAAGCTGTATTGTAATCCAAGCATTTAGTTCTTGGAATCATTTTTAACCCCAAGAATATGAATACTTATGAAATGATTATGATAGGAATAACCAGGTCAAGAAGCAATACTGTCAACTATCACGCATTCTTTGTAAGGTCAACTCATCAATTGTCAAATTTTTTGCACCAGAAATGATCAAGAAGGTGCCTACGCCTTTATGTACCTTAAAGATGACAGGTTATTTCCCCCATTGCAGATTTATGTTATACTACTTTTCAATACGTCAATAAATAGTGCATTAACGACCAATTAAGTTGCATTGAAGTGTACAAAATTATATAAGTAGGGCATGCTAAACACATTTATAAAAGGTGACGCAAAATTCCTAAACTAAAGCTTTCTTCTATGCGATTATTTCTCTTAATTTTTCCACACCCAGTTTCTTACCCAAATGTTGGGAATACGTAGTGAATGTTATGCATGTAATGTCTAGTTTATATTATGCATTAAGCTTATCTTAATCTTGAAGTTAAAAGCAATCCGAGAGAGGTGGTTTCCTATGTTAGGAAAAAGCTGAAGGTAGAGAACCTTATCCACAAAGCGGTACTTTCCTAATGGACTTTTCTCATCACTTTTTCCACTCCATTAATAATTATAATCCAACTCGCTTGCTTAAGTATGATTCTTTGTGTATTTTTCACATGCTTGCATTACATTTAATCCTTCCTTAAGTAGAAGGGTATTAGGGGTAGTTTTTCGTATGGTATTTTGACTTTAGCAGCAACTCAACCATGAAGATAATATGTTAGGGTTATTCACAAGAAAGCCACTATGCATGGGTCGTAGGTAGTAATATTTTAAGTTCGACATTTACTGAATCACTTAAACAATGATGCATTTTTATTATTGTTACTAAAATCACTGATTGTGGTCAAACAGAATGTTCAGTTTTTCGGGTCAACTAACCCACAAATGACAGATCTTTTGTGCACAAACTACAACAACTACACCAATAAATGTAAAATGTTTGGTTGCTCCATACTAAGTTTTTTAATGTTACAGGCATCAGGTCAATATCATTGCATATTTGGAAGGATTACACTCAGTCAATGTGTTAAAGCTCATTCATCCAATGTTACATAAATCCGTTATGATTTTCTATATTTTAAGCCAAAACAAACAGGTAATATAGTCTTGATAGTCAAAATAACCGAGATTGATGCTCAAGATCTGGCATTAAAATTGATTCAAAAAGCCACAATTCTGAACCAGATACCGTGCAAATGCTTAGCAAATCATTGAGGGTGGGAACTAAGCATGGAATCGTCAAAAAATTAAACAATTTGTGGAATATTTTTATATTGAAATTACAGTAACTTTATTATACTCTCTGATCGCATTGCAAAATAATAATAATTCATCTCCAAAATAATTAAACAAAAACTTGTAAAAAGTAGCTCTAACTAACGATTTACAAGCCAAGTACTTCTTGCATTAACTTATCTCCACATCCCGACCAAAGAATGCATAACATGATGACATCATCCAGCTGTTGCTGTTTAATGTTTAACCCTCCGAATTCGGATCCACAATAATCCACAGTGGTCGTCCCACGCAAAGCTATTCTTACTACTTATGTACGTTCCAAAAAAAAAACTCGTTACACCAAGCGTCAGTCTTGGCTCTTGGGGCTTGTTATAAAGTTGTAGAATGCGAGTAAAGCCTTTTAAAATCATTTACTGCTACTTCATCTTATAGAATCCTACCTCCTACCTTGTCGTACTTTACATTACAAATCAACTAAATAAAGTAACAGAGGAGTTAATTTACAGTAAAGATTCTGTTGTTTTCTGTATAAATGTTATCACAAAGTCATATTCTTTACATGCATCTACAAAAGTAGTAGTAGTAGTAGTAGTAGTAGTAGTAGTAGTAGTAGTAGTAGTAGGGTTTTATTCTTCTAGGGCTACATCTACAAAAGTATATGCTTATATTATTGCCGTGAAGTTGAGGATTTTGTTTCCTTTTCAGAAATAAGACTGAAGAAATTACTAATATGAAAAGTAATTGATGGACTTGAATGATTTGTAAAACTTTTGATGTTTTGTCAATAACATTTCTGTACGCTTCTGTATATTTCTGTAATGAAGAAACATACACAACTTACATATTTCGCAGGACAAAACTTATCTTAAACCCTTTTGGACCTACTCCAGCCAGGAATAAGTAAATGATTCCTCCGGGTCTTAAAAGATGAAATAGAGTATTCTTTTACTAACTAAGAAAGTTGGGAAGGGAAGGAGCAGAATCGCATCAGAAACACGGGAGTACGATATTTTTCCTTAGCAAAAAGCTAAAAAAGGTCTTCTAATAGAGGATTATACTATACTTCATTTGAACCAATGATAATGAAAATCTTTACCTGATATATAACTCGATTTTTGACGTGTGTGTAGTAAAACTATGCAGAGAGAGGGTGTGATATGATAAGATGTTGATAACGTAGTAGGGAAAGTTGGCCAACTGTCGGTATTATTTTTAACATTTAAAAATCCTATAGATAACCCGTTAAGTGGTCTATGTAGATGAGATGTTATTCCGTCGTCAGTAGCTTTGTCTCATAATAGTTGCCGAGTTTTCCTTGAACTAGTTTTGGAATTCGGGTAGTAATAGCAAATAAATATGCTTACGTGCATCCCTCCTACTCACAACTAACTAGTCACAAGTTATAAACAACTTGACTTAATGCCCAAATTAGCTTGCTAAATGTATCTATCTTCTTCACTTCTTAAAGCCAGTTTTACTTTGTCCCAGCAACCCTACACTTATCTGTTTCAATTCAAAGTAACATAAAATAAGAGTTGCATTACAATTACAATCTTGGAAATTAATATACGAAGAGTAACGTTATCTTGGTTGGCATAAAGTAGGTTTAAGACTTTTAGTTTGTTTGGTACATCCTCTAATTGTTAGGAAACAATGTCGGCCGCTATCGTCCAAGCTTGGGGTGACGGGCTAGCGTTTGCCCAAGCTGGGTTGCCTACAACCTTTTTCATAAATCCAAATGGCCAGGATATGACAGGGATTACGTTTGGAGTCGAAGGTCATTACGTTTATACTTCATTTCTGAAGAAATGATTTTTTTAATTGCATGAATAATGGGATAAAAAATTGAAATGATGCCTGAAGATATACTATGAGATTTGCGTTATTGTTGAAGACTTGCAGTTCAGTGTGAGGTTTACATGATTTTATTAACATGACATGGCTTTTTTGTGCTTTGACTTTAGCAATACATTTCCTTTAGAAATAACCCGTTGTTAATTTCATTTCCAAATTAAAAACCCTCAGCTATTGATTGATATGCAATTAATTAAAATTAAACAGGTCCATCTAATCCTCCAATGGCCTTTAGCCATCTTCAAGGAGGAGTAGTACAGGCAACTTATGTAAGTTTAGAAACAAAGTGCCAAACTCTGTAAACTTCCCTATCTATTTGTATTTAAAATTAAGCATTTCAATGTAGACCCCGAATTTTCCGGGTCCTTACCGGATCCACATAAAATTTTATGGGAAGGATGTTCCAGGCAAGTTAACGCTACAACTTAATTTCCTAGAGAATGGCAAACAAAGTTGAATAATCAAAATCCCAGTCGACTTCAAAATGTAATGTTTCCTAACATAAGTTTCCCTAATCAGGATCTCCATTCGTTCTCAACGTGCAGGGAGACAATAACACAACTTTACAACACACGGTAGCCGTAAATGAAGGGGTTAAAGTCTCCGGACCAGCCTTGACTCAGGGAAGATCATTTGTTACAAATCAGTTTCTAATGGATGCCAGAAATTCGGGATTGACTGGAGGATTGAATGCATTTATGGAGGGTAAGCCAAGCTTTTGGGGTCTTTGAAACCATCAGAATCCCGAAATAGTTCCTCCAGTAGAATTCTGCACAAAAATCAGGACTTAAAAAATAATTTTATAAACGGTATTCGAGATTGATTTCTAAGGGAAATTATGACCCCTAATGTGCCCTTAATTGACACTAAAGATTCCTGCCGTCCTTATAGCAGTATGTTGAACTTGATTTATCTAATTCAGGTCCTGGCAGAGCTGAAGTTGGGTTTAAGGAGAATCTGGATGGAACAATTCATGTTCAATACAAACCGGAGAAGCCAGGAGTTTATAAGCTTCATATAAAGTTTGGAGATACTCACGT
>JAQFZX010001828.1:0-24759 GCA_034682405.1 Hydroisotoma schaefferi | reverse complement strand
TTTAATTCCCCGGTGGGGCTTTATTATTATCCTATTTACCCTTTTAATTCCCCGGTGGGGCTTTATTATTATCCTATTTACCCTTTTAATTCCACTGCGGGGTTTTATTATTAACTTCGAAGGGCAAATACAAACTTTTAACATGGAAAGAAAGCACTGTGGCTTAGGTAGGGATTAAAAAATTTCACCGTTTAACATGTAAAAAGTGGACTTCATTCAACGGACAAGTTAGTAAAACCTACCAAAAAAATTATCCAAAGGGAAATGGACTTAGGTGAATCGGCCATTAAAAGTAGAAAACAAGGGTCAATCCAGCTAATAAATTGATGACCTTTTGCTGACCTTTTTCCGGTTTTGAACCACCGTCAAATGCTACAAGCCTGACAATGTCAAATGGACCAACGGCTTTAGTCATCTAGCACGTGGAATTGATGTGATCAACGACATGCAAAATAGGACGATCGTGAATCCCATAGCAAGCAGACGTCTAACAAATCCTTCCAGCCACGATTGCATGCTTTGAAAGACGTCTTAGAGAATCTGCACACACGTACTCTTGGTTGACTTTTCCAAACCATAAAGTTTTATAAAATATATCTGATAGATTTCCTACACACATCAAGCATGCATCTTCAACTTCTAAAGAATTTAAACAAAAAAAACCTCAAACTAAGCTAAAAAGAATTAGCATATTTTTTACAGCAGCCATTTTCGTAGCTGGAAAGTACAAGCGGAATATTTTTTATAAAAACTTTATCGTTATTTAAATAATTCTGGGTAAATCTTGCCAATATATTTTTAAACTTAATGTTCTTGCTTCTTAGACAAACAAAATACCAAACAAATATACCACAGGCTTTAGATCCGTCTCCCTGAACCTTAAAAGTGTTCTGCACGTGTAGTCTAACTACGTGAGATTTTATAGGTTTCTGGTTCATTTCCTAGCGAATCAAAGGACTCGTACGAGTCTGGAGACTCAGAAAAGTAGCAAATCCAGTCGGCAATCCAAGGAACATTTTGCTCATGTGTGTTTTGTGTAGTAGCAAGCGGATAGTCGCTGCATGTGATAAGTTTCCAATCACAGAGGAACTCATCGGCAGCAATTATGAAGAGTCTCTTTAGATTAGTATTTCCCAAGATTTGTTTGGCACAGCACAATATAGTATCACTATCCATACTAACTTATAACATGATCAGAGTAAACCAATCTGGACGTATCAATCTGCAAAAAAGTTTCCCTTTGAGAGAAGCAGATGCAGGTAAGTGAAGCTATCAGGGTTTCCTTGAACTTTAGTGAGACACTGACTGAACCGATTTGTGGAGCAGATAATCTGTTGATTTCATGTGAGTTCAGCAAGTTAAAGCCAACTGCAAACGAGTTTGCAATGTACTTTGATCCGCTAATCCTGTTTCCCATACCGTTCGAGGGAAGAAGAGACGGTAAAGAATGGTAGCCAAGCAGGTAAACATTTGATTTTACATCAAATTCTACTTCCCTGTACAATGTTTTTGTCAAATTTACAGAAATGGATATCTCAGCAGTTCCGTGCGGTTGTAGTGTAAAGGGTGATCTTGGTAGTCTTCCGACAATGACCCTTACGTGTTGTTTATTTTTATCTCATTCCTCTAGACTTGCGTTGGAAAGACGCTGGATTATCTACAATCCATTTGTGTCTGTAATATACTGCACACTACATTATTTCCCTTTACCTTGAGGAACTACGCCGCCTTAAGGTAGTGAGTCATAGTCTCCAGAAATAAGTCCGTTCATGTACGTGCATTCCAAAAACCCTGTTAAAAATCAAAAAATAACTTAACTCTCATATGCTTTTATTCCGTATACAACACATCACACACATCTCAACTTTACATAGGCATGTTTGTTAGCCAGTAAAATTTGGTACGGCGATGTTATGTTTAAAAGGTTGATTCATTGGACTTTACTGATTAGACCATTTCAATTTTAGACATTAATATCAAATCCAGCTACGACAAGCTATGACCAATTCATCTACAACACATCCACAACGATATCCACTTTTCCTAGATTCGATCAGCAGGAAAATGCTTCTAAAAGAGGTCAATTTTTACGTTTTACCCCAACGTTATCCATTTCCTTATCTTTGACCAAAATAAACCATAGTAATAATTTATTGAGTCAAAATTTTCAAAACTCAACTCACTTCGCCCCACGAATTCTCATACCACACAACCAAGCTCCACGACCTCTTCAACCCAAAAGCAAAAAGAACAACCTTTTTTACTTGGGAATTTTTTAAATTCAATAGTAATAAATGTCAAAAATTCAAAAATAAAACCTCTCCTTTATCCCAAGTCTAATACCTTCTCATCTTTTCTCTATTACTTAGGTCAACATGAAATTAATACATTTTGATTTCGTTATAGATATGTTGATAATCGAGCACTTACCGCCCTCGGATCTACTCCTCCAGTCTTCACCCTAAAAGGTAGGTCATTCCGAAATCCATAAATTCCTGAAAGTTCTCACAGCATCAATCGCATGTACCTTTCAAACTTAAACATTTAATTCACTCAACTCTGAACGTCAGTTTGTGTATTACGACTGTAAATCCTCTTTTTACTTTAGACCATCTAGACCAATCAAGTAATACCATGGTATTTTTTTCTGTATATTGGCACAACAAGTAAGGGTCATTGTGGAAAGTCATCGCTAGAACTTACATGGTCCACAATGACCCTTACTTGTAGTTAATTTTTATCTAATTTAGCTAGACTTGGATTGGGAAGACGCTGGATTATCTAAAAGTCCATTTGTGAAAGTAATATACTGCACTCTACATTATTTCCCTTTACCTTGAGGAACTCTTAGCTGCACCAAGACAGAAGCTAAACTTAAAAACTCTTAAGACTTTTTGAAATATCAACAATTTGGTAAGAAATTTTACTACATAATTTGGCACATATTAATATGTGGATTTTACCTAATAATTGGGAACATATTAATATCTGGATTTTACTTAATAATTGGGATCATATTAAAATGGGGAATTTATTAATAATTTGGAATTTAATTTATACGAGGGAAGACATTCTTTGGTAATATAATTAATAATTGGGAACACATTCTATTAGGAATATAATTAATATTGGGAAATTTACTTAATAATTCGGAATATATTAATAATTCAGAATATACAGGTTCAATAAGTTCCATTAAATTATGATTTGTAGAGCCGTTTGAAAGCTATTTGCTCGTTAGAATGAGCGAGCAACCTGATTTGTACGTGGCGCAATCGATTACGGCTAGAAGGGATAGCAACGGCTTCCCGTAATATTTGGTTAAATGGCAAGGATGGGATTCTTCTAATAATACTTGGTAATATTTGGGATTGCTTATAAAAATATACAAAATCACTTGAAATTAGAACGTATCAAATTTTGACCCCTTATGCTATTTTGATTTCGCGGCATGTCAAAACTAAAAGTTCTCCGATATGGCCGGACAAATCAAAATAGCATTAAGGGTCACAGATGCATGACCTAACGTAATTGGAAACCATGCTTCGTCAAGTTAATATTTGGCAGGGGACACGGTTTACCCATATGCGCACCGATTATGACACACCCATATGGCTGGGGACAAATATTTACTAAAAATTATGTCTGCACAATCAACTTTGATCATACAGATTTAAACCTTAGTGCAGTCTACCCCAGCTCACCTTTGGATGATTGTCATGCTAGTTTTATTTATTGTATAGAGTTGATCTATTTTTTAATAGGGAGCCCGTCACCAATCTGACTGGATGCTCTGAAATATTGAGGGAATTTGAGTGTGGAAATCCTTCACTACCAACGTTTGAAGACTCAAATCCACTTGCATTTGTACTGAGCGGGTTTCGATGGGTGAACGAAGGGCGAAGTTCAAGGTTTGGCTTTTCTACAGTTGCACTAACTCCAAGTTTTTGGTTTTCAACACTTGTACCACGTCCAATCTTTGGTTTTTCTATACCAGCTCCATCCGACTTTGTACTAGACTGGACGGTCGGAAAAAGCAGGTTGCGCTCAATGACGTTATTGTTAAGGTCCTCGGAAATTAATCGCCATGTAACTGACATTGCTGATCATGACATCCACAAAGGATCACGACGCACACCTCTTCTGCAATTATTCTTAAAACTGTATTGATAATTATTCTAATTAATACAATATTTTTGAGCAAAAGCGTAATTGTTTTTTTTCTTGGGATGCCTGGCTCACGGGTCACTTCTTTTATAAGAGCTCGGCATGGCTTCAAGTCCTTTATATCACTTTCACTTAACTTTAAAATATCTATATTAATAAATAATTCTAAAACTGCTTCAAATTCTTCGTCACTACACTTTTGAATTTATGGAATAATCTTTGCTTTACTACATCCTATTAGTCAATATAAGAAAACCTCATGCAAAGAGATCCTTTCAATGCTCATTTTGGAAGGTAACCCTTTGAATCAACTCCGGGAAACAAAAACTTTCTCACTCGCTATTCTTCTGGTGTCTGGTATGGAAGTCAAACACTAGAAAAGCATATGTATTACTTAAATTATCATTGAGCGCAGAAACTAAAAAAGTCTTTTTCCCAGGCATCCATTGGCTATTCAAAATTGTCAGAGAATTGGTTTGTCTAGGATTCTTGAAATAAGTCATGTAACTTGTATTAATGTTTATAGCTCTACAGTGTTTAGGATACATGTCTGACCCAATCCTCTTCTTTGAAGCGGAGAGCTCTCTTGATTTTTTACACCTCGATTCCTTCTTTCATATAAAATTGCAATGTGCGAAAATTTACATAATAATCCGGTTTATCGTGTAAATCAATCACGAGCCTTTGTGCTACTAACGGATCATTAATATCTTAATTGATATCTTGGTACATTAAAAGTTGCTGTCGAGAAAGTTCGGTTCGATTGATGCATCTCTTGTCCGGTAGCAACGGCAGCATCCGGTCTCGGTCGGCGAATCGCTGGGCATCGTACTTAAGTTGAACGTGGAAGATGTATCCAATATTTTCGTCCGCAAGACTAGCGATATCAATAGTTTCTAGTTCTTGCTCAGGTAGAAACTCATATCCTCCAACTGGATTGGGTTGCATAAGACAGGTTGGATACATTGAGCTAAATCTGGATTTAAGAGATAATTACGATCCTGTGGATTTCCAGTAAAATATAACACCATAAGACTCTAACTTTATACAAAATCACCTCACGAATATGACGCTCACATCTAATGCAAAGTCATTAACATGTCATATATGACGCTTATTCACATCTAATCCGACTACCTCATTATTAATTTCATATGACGCGCGTTCTGTGACGTAACTCGCCGCTTAATTGTACCGAGATACCTAGCAGAACTTTTTAACCTCTTCTTGAGCCATAGTGGAAAGGAAGGATTATTCCGGGGGAGGAATAACAACGGGAAATACGACGATATTTATGAGTGATTCAACATGACGAAAAATTTCATATATTCTGTACAAACAATCAGGCAGTCGTATATACCGTTTTTCCTGTTTTAATTCCTCTCCCGGAATAGTTCCCCCCTAGCTTTCCATGTTTTAAGTCTGAGATCTTGTCCATGTTAATATACCGTATTTCCCGATTTAATTCCCCTGGGGAATTATTGTTTCGAAGGAAAAATTATAAATTGTATAAACATGGACAAGATAGGGAAAATTTAATTTTTTAACATGGATAGGTAGTGGGGAATTATGCCGGGGGGAATTAAATCGGGAAATACGGTAATTTATATTTTCCCTTCGAAGTTATAAAGCCCGAGGGAGTTTACCGTACTTCCTCTAGAATAGGCCGCCCTCTTTGATTAAGCCGCATGCGATCCTTTTAAAATGTTAAATATGCTTCACAACATTATTTTTTCATACATACGCCGCGGCTTATTCTCGAATAAGTACGGTAGTATGAATGTCTGATTGTCGGATGGATGGAGGCAGGTAAAGTTAGGTATCTTATCTTGAGATTAAGATGAAGAAAGGGATGTTTCAAATTCCTGATTGGGTTATCTAAAGCATTTTTCATTGAGATTGGATTCATTCTTCAATCTCATTCCAGAATCATTACTTTGCATCATAAATAAAAGTATAGTTAGAAAAAGTGGTAATTCATTTCAACGTTTACTAAACCTGATTGGTTTCGAATGGATTTCAGGCCGGGCAGTTTCACTCGAAACTCCTTTGTCTTCATGGTTAATAGTTGATTTATTTATTAAAAAAAGGGAAGGGATTTTAGCTGAACACGGGCATGGGGTTTGAGTTTGACATTTGATGAGAATGAGACCTTATTGGGAATTGGGATTGGGAAGGATCACAATCACAAATCACAACTACCTACTACAATTGTAGAATTATATAGTTTATCATAAAAATAATCAGACGCTAGGCTAGTTATTTTTTGGTTGGATGTTTTAACAGTTAATTTCAGTTTCATACTTTATGCCAGACTTTTATCAATTCATAAGGACTAAAATCTTACTTTATTATTCATCAAATCTCATTAAACTTAAACCAATCATGTAACTTTCCCATTAACTACCCAATGTTGTGGGTTCAAAATCGCAAAGATCATTAATAAATCATCCTCATACTAATCAAATTAAAGGGATTTTCGAAGGGCAGTTAAAAGGGGGTATTTTCCTCCACCGCAAATGTTGTTGAAGTCATCGAAATCCAAAGCCCAGACCATAGCACCTCCCAATCCATTTTGTGTTATATATTGAGCCTTTTTTGTGACCATGACAGGGTCATCGTATGAGACCCATTGATTCCCACTGTAAGCATATGGACCAATGCGATACTGAGGATCTTGCACAACCGTCCAACCCTTGTTCACATCACTGCAAATCTCGTAATAAGCCAATGTCCCCGCTGCCCCCGTATACTGACCAGCGTTTCCTGGGCCCGAACAAGGAGCATTCAATCCATTATTTGAAACGCTGGACAAAGTGAACGACTTTCCATATAGGGGAATCCCAACAATGAGTTTAGCAGGGTCTGCCCCCAGTCCCAACCACACTTTTATTGAGCTGTCCACATTAAAGTAGTTTATCGTGTCCCCTGGCATGTAATAAAGTGGTGCGATATGCCCAGTTTTCCCGTCCCATGGACCATGGAAGTCGTAATCCATCACTCCGATCCAATCCAACAATTTCGTCATTGTTGGGACGTCGTATGCTATGAATAAAACCAATAAATCCTTCTATACTGTTGCATGCAACAATACATATGTATTTTACAGATTGGCGGAAGCGGAACTCTTGCAATGGCGATTGAAATAATGAATAATTGCTTTGCTTGATTACCATTTGGAATAATGGCTTTGCTAGCTGAAACTGCTGCAGAGAGAACGGAGCCTGTTGGAAGTGCTTGTCTCAGCTCTCGAATTAGTGCAGCAAAGCCAGCTTTATCCGAGGATGGACCAGCGTCACAGTTACCTTGCCAACTTTTCATACAATTAGTATAAATGAACCCATGCATACCTCTTTTTTATATTATAAATCAGATTGAAACCTGTTAATTGCAACTGCTTACCATTTCGGATATTCCCAATCCAAATCGATTCCATTGAAGTTATACTTTTGGATAAATTGGACTGCACTAGCGATCAAAGTTGACCGTTTAGCAGGGTCATTTACCAAAGTAGAGTACTTGCTTCCTTCCGAGTCAGTCCATCCACCCAAAGCAACCGATACTTTAATCCCATTTGCTTTGAACGCTGTAACCTTTTCATAAAACTTGTTATCAATATCCGCCCAAGAGTCCGCAATCTTCACTGTCCAAGTGTTCGAGTCCAATAGAATAAACCCGTAGACGATATTTGTGCAAAGAGAAGGGTCAATATTGTCTGGGGAGTATTTTGCAGGTCCTTGTCGATACCAAGACCAATCCGTGAAGTAGCAGATTAACCTTTTTGTACCTGGGGACATTTTTTTCATAGGTAGTAGAGGTAGCATTTGTTTATAAAAATATAATCACAAAATAATTATATGGATAAATATTATTATTTTTAATCTATTGTTCAATCCTCCTGTTTTTGAAGTAATGCGTAAACGTGTAACTTGGACATTATTTTACAACAAATAAACAACGCCTAGACTAATATATGCAAACGCTATTATCAGAATATTTTGATATTTTGTGATAAAACAAATCGGAAAGTCCTCCATTTGCATGCTCATTCATGATTTATCGAAAAGGCTTCGGTGACGTTTAGGTCTCTAAGGCTTTGACATGGTTTAAAATAAGTTGTCAGTACTTTGGCTCTACGAAGATGGTGAGCCAACAATGTAAGTCTATCTGGGATATGCTTTCCAGTTGAATTTGTAATCGTCTTCAAGGACGTCACCTTATTTATATTTCGAACACGCAAAAGTCACCAATTGGTTCCCTGTTAGGTTTACAAAGTTTGCATTGGATATTTAACACAAAAATTATTTTCGGACGATTTCCTAAACAAAGTCTTGCATTTCATTAAGCGTTCTTTAAACACAAACTTTCCGAGTTATATAATGGGGGTCAAAAATAAAATAAACCTTAAAAAGGCGCAGATACATATAGATTAGAAAGAAATAGAGAGTTAAAAGTGTAGGCCCACCTCAAACATAAGAACATAACATGGGTTATGAAACAAAGGGTTAAAATGTAAAGGAAAGGGGCTTTAATCCCTGTTAAAAGCCCATAATAAAACGGTACTTGATACTTGATAATTAAAATACGTAAAAATTGGCTCTTTTAGCTTTAGGGATTTAAACCAATAAAACATCTAGATAACAAAGACTCGCTAAAGTATTCATTCCCTGGCTTTGGCTCTTAAATATAACAGCTCTGATATTGTTATCATGTTATATGAGTGATTATGTTTTATGACCTTTTCCTGTCCCATTCATGTGCATTTGTGTAGTTTCTGTGCCTATATGTGGCATGTGGCCTGCTTCCTTAACCGAGAAGCTTCTTGATTCCATACACTGCACTAATATAATTAATAATTAAATTATGTTGCAAGATGCAGCGTTTCTCATGATCTCTCTGCTCTTCGATACTGTGATTAATATGATCATCCTCTGCATACTTCACTTTTACTAAAACCGTAAGTGTTTTTAAAGCAGACTTATTAAAAGCTCTGGACGATCTCTGATCCCATGAAACTGTTTTACATACCTGCTGGATTAGGATTAGGAGGATTAGGCTTTAGAGTTGTGGTTGATATTCTAGGATTAGCAGTTGTCGATCTAGCCGTAGTCGAGGTTTGAGGTCTGCTTGTGGTCGTTGTAGGGTTTCCAGGAACGCATCCCGAGCTAGCAGGCCAGTCACAAGTATTTGCTCCAGCGTTCCAATAAAGTCCAGACGGACAATTCATGACAAGATTCTGTCCATGGTCACAAAGTAAATATCTGTTGCAATCTGAAGGGTCTGGAGAAAACTGACCATCCGTGCAGCCGATTGCTAAAAATATGTTCATTAAAAACGTAAGAAACGGAATATTCATTGATTTTTTGGGCAACCGAGATAGATGCATTGATGCATGTGGCTATTTTATTCCACTTCATCTGCTCTTAAGACAAAGTCTCATTGGCACAACCACTGGAGGGTACGAGGGTATGCATTTGTACCCCGTTGTTTTCCAATGTACCCCTTGGAATTCCCGATAAGCCCTATCCTTTACATGTTAAGCAGGCCCCACCCAACCCCTTTTAGCCACACCCCCTCTTATCCTTTAATGATATTTATTCCCCCTGGTTCCCCCTCGTGGTTGCGCCTATGCAAAGTCTCTCTCATTCCTGACTATTATAGTGAAGAGTGTATAGTTTTTTCAGCCTCTCCTATTTCAATTTATTTTCGGAAACGATGAGCTTTTTGAAAAACTTAAACAAACACACACACAGTGACAGTGCTTTTTATTGCATGTTTCGTATTAATACCATCTAAACTTACCCATTTCTATTCCAATTATAAAAACAACCAATATTAAATGCAAACCGGTGGATACTTCCATGTCAAAACCGGATGGAATCTCTGTCGGACTCGGAAGTAAGACGAAATTATTGAAAAGTATGAAGATTATTCTATTCTACAAGCTCAATTAACGCTTCTAAATATGAACTCATAAATAGATGATGTAGGTTATGTCTTTTTATACTGCGGAACATCTCACAATTAGTTTTTGGCATATGAAATAAATAATACGAATCATTTTTCAACCAGTAAATCACTTGAGTCAACATCATTAATCATAATTCAAACTCCATTCCAGAGAATCCTTTTCATATTTATCTTCACGCTAACTACTACTGGTATAACTAGACCGGCTTAGTAATAAAAATGCCTTCATGGTTAAATAGCCATTTATCATGGTAAAAATAGTGGCTCACTTGACATTTAATGAAAACCTGGAATGTGATGAGATGACTAAATGAATTAATATGACTAAGTGAATATCTGTCCATAGGACAAGTGAAGATCCGTGAGACTAGAAACACTATACCTACCTACTTTAAGCCAAAACTAACTTAACCTAACCAAATCTGGACTACAATCCTTTCATTATCAAATCAAGCATGTCAATTGTGGAATGACCTTCCATACGAGGTCGCAGGAAGTAATCGCTTCGAAGTTTTTAAAAGCCAAAAACACAAATATCTACTTCATTTTCAAGAGGAACAGTCAATTCACTGCATGACCACTGCAATCTTTTTTGCATCGACCACGTTGCTTTTCAAGACTCTGAGATATCTTAAATATTTCTTAAAACCTGTATACAGATAAATCTTTGTTATTTTAATTCTGGCATTCTTACGTTTATTATGACTAATTTAATTCAATCTTGAACTGTTATGGCCCAAATGTTGGGGTATTTCATTTTAATGGCCAATAATACTAAATAATCATAATATCGCTTCTACGAATGTTGTACCCAAGGTTAGCGTTGACGTTGCACGTTAGTATTTTAAAATAAATCAAATGACATAATTTAGCATGCACTATCAAAGTGTCTGAATAATGTTACATGAAACATTCTAAAATGAAGATTTCCAAGTCGGTTACAAAGACTTTCCCTGTATTTATCTTGGCCTACCCAAATCTGCATCACATTAGTACACAGCTTTTTACCTCATGGTAAAGCTGTTGCCCCTCGAAGTACTAAATGGCTGTGAGATCAGGTCAGGTCAGGGGACAACTCCTTTACCCGTACCACTTTCTTCAACCTGAATTCAGAAACATTTTTATCTGCATCGTGACTGTGACAGGACGCAGGCATTAATCATAACATACCAAGACAGACGGGATAAAAACCCAAAGCCCAACTTCCTGGAAATTACATTCGATTCAATCAATGGAATCGAATGTTGAATGCATAAACTAGAACTATTAGCGACTGTCGACTCTAAATATAACGTAGCCGGGCTGGAATCATTCATGTAATCTACTATGAAAATGCATGCGACAGGGTTATAGTAAAGCTAAGTTCAAGCTTTACTCATGTTTTAGCAATAGTTCCAGCAGAAATGAATGAATTGATCTATTGCTACTTAACAATTGAACCTTCAATTCTGGCTCTGTTTCTATTGAAATTTTGAATGTTTAGAATTCTTTTGATTTCTGCATGCGGACCCAGTACATTTACACTTTGCTAAAAGTACAATTACAAGCACATAACGTTAGATTTGCAAGAAAACTAGCCTCCGCGAAAACGTTGGTGGCCGTCTTATTTCTCCGCAACGATAACTTATTATTTTAGTAAATATAACATTCCAAAAAGACACTCTTTGCAGACCTCGTCAATATTAATTGTATGGGTAGAATTTACTTGGATTCGAATCATCCTGGGTCTCATAGTTATTTCGAATTTTACAAATAAAAGCTTTCTAATAATTCGACTTTTTTTATGGAATCTTAATTGGATTTAGCATGAAATTTTCCTTCGCCTACACAGGCTTATTATTAAAGCTTTATTAAAGTCTAAAACAAAAGTATTGATCAAGGCACTTTGAGTTTGAATAGGTTATTTTATAGTTAAAAAAACAACAGCATTTCAATAAAATCCGAAAAAAAACTTTTCTCGGGTTATTTCATTCCATGCAAAGTCAAATAAATAAAAATAAACGCTGCTGCTGCTATATTTATTGTGTATTTCATGGCTGAAAAATCACCCTCCTAGAATAAGATAATAAAACCCATTACTTCTTCTACAGTTTTGTATAAAGATAACCATGGGATAT
Source organism: Hydroisotoma schaefferi (assembly GCA_034682405.1). Taxonomy (NCBI): domain Eukaryota; kingdom Metazoa; phylum Arthropoda; class Collembola; order Entomobryomorpha; family Isotomidae; genus Hydroisotoma; species Hydroisotoma schaefferi. The sequence goes on along the minus strand of JAQFZX010001828.1, from coordinate 12,505 downwards.
GTCCAGTTAGTTTCAGATACATGTAATCTGCCAAAATGTTCCTCTAGTAATAAAGTATAGTAGCTTTTTGCTTTGTTGGAGAAAGATGCAAATGCAATGAACCCCATCGGATGCCATAAAATCAAGGATTGATAAATAATAACTGATGGTTTTAAAACCAACTTGAGATAAGAATGGATGAAGACCTGTAAAAAGTTAATCATTAAAAAAATTGTAATAGAATCAGCCTTTATGCAATGCATTCTAGAAATTAAACCCCGTTTATCTACCCTCTTTTCCTTCTATCGCTAACCATTATTATTAGAATAGAATTAACTACAAACAGGACACAGGAGTGACATTACTATACACAATAAAAAAATACCGTATTTCCTGGTTGAATCACCCTTAAATTAAATAATTACTCCCCCTTGAATTTATAATAATAACCCCTTATATAACCTAACTAAATATCGAGGTAGGTTGCATCTTGCATTCTGCATGGATAGAAAAAGGATTGTGCTGGGAAGGAGTATTGAAAAAACCACAGTACTCTCTCACTCACTCACTCACCCCAATAATCTCTGGAGCTGCTATAGCTATACCCAACCCACCGCAGAAAAAGTAATAGTGCCCCTGCGGACTCTCTCTCTCTTCTTCTAAGTTTAAATAATTTTATTTAGATAATAATTCCTCAGGGGAATTAAACCCGGATAACGGTTATATAGGCTTGGAATAGAACTGGCGGATACCGGTTCGGGTTCTAATTATCCTAGGCGAAATAAATGTAACTTGACGCTTAATAATTTATCATTTAATGGTTGCCAATCAGGGGAATAAACAATAAACTACTGGACGAGCTTTATAAACGAGGTCTAGACGCCTGGAAAGTATCAGTCTCAAACTTTCTATCCTACCTAACATCAACTTTTTAAGATTTTATTTAAATATCTTTGGGATAGGGACCTTAAATCCAGAAGCAATTATCTCCCAGATAAGCCTCCAACCTTTAACCCGCTCCTTCTTAGACTCCGCACCTCAGAAAACGCTCTCAAGGTTAGACAATATAGCATAGTGGGCTTTTATTAAAATAGGACGGGATTTTTTACTGAAAAAGTACGATATTATGCAATTCATTTGTAAAATACTAGCCAATGCCAAGTGTACCGTAATTCCGATTTTAATCCACCCCCCTTTAAATAATTCCTAACACTATACTTACTCCTTCCTACCCTAAATCCTCGCCCAGATACCGCAGGTTATATGCATAAAAAAGATGGCGTGCGGCACAATTAACAAGGGCGGTATATGGGCGAGGAGGATTTAGGGTACCTTCTTCCAAGTTAAATGTAAAACTTCAATAATGTTACTCTCTGTGTCTAGTAAAGATTTGTTTTATTTTTCCTTTGAACCGTAGCAACTCCCTAGGGGCATTAAACCAGGCGATACGGTGACGGTGTCTGTCAGCTTTACTAACTATTTGTTACCTAAGTAAGTATACTATTTATGGATGCCTTCGTCTTTGATTTCTTTATCTTATATTCTTTATAATAATAATTAATAATTTATCCTTCAATCTCTGGTTGCATGTTGGAGTAGAATACGGCTATGGGTCGGAAGTGTCCTGCTTACGTCAAAATAGAGAAAGTACTACAAGCCCTTGAGTCCCAGAAACCAGTGGTTGCCCGAAGGGTCCGATATCGACGACGAGCAATGGACAGTCCCTTCGACGACGATCGTCTTCCTCGTGCTCAATCTTCCAAAAATACAAATGAGAATGTCAACTACCGACCCCGGTCTCCAGATTCTGATCCACCCATGGCTCAAAGTAGCGTCACTGCTCATGCAGATCAAAAGAACACGGGTCCGGGTGCATCCCAAGCTCAAAATGTCAATAAAAAACCTCCATCTGCCAATGCCAATTGTAAAACGGCCCCACGGAACCGTTCCGCCAAGAAGATAAAACAAGCACAGAAGAAAGCTGCGGCTGCTGAGGAAGCCAAGGTGCCGAAAAGTGAACTTAAGGACCAAGAATTAGACAACGATAAAGGAATCCTCGAACAAACCGTCATTCTTCCGACGGACAGAGAAAGGGAGGAAGAATGGGCTAAATCTGCCACTGATTTTTTGATCAGTAATGACCGATCTCCTGTAAAACAGTCCCCATCCAATGCAAGCGTCTCCTTAATTGAGACTGTGGAAGAATTGAATCCAGTCCAACTACCGGAAGGGGCAAGTTCACAGATAGAATTGGAAGAACCCTCATTCCTGCAAAAGGCTATAGATGCACAAAGCAAATCTATTTTAGCAAACAACACTTTCATCGTAGAAGAGATGAAAATTGCACAGAGAAGACTCAAAAAGATAAGGCAAAGGTATTACGATATGGAGGAGGCGGAAATAGATGCGGAGATAGCGAAAGGGGAGGCCCTGCTGGTGAAGCATCATATCAAGGTTGAGACGGTGGGACTTCAGCTTCGACGATCACAACGGAAGCGTAAACCCCCTGCTACATTGGGAACTGATCTTCCATCCAACATTGGACGACCAGGTAGCCCACAAACGTCTTTACAGAAGACGATTAAAGTAATTCCTGGAAACAAGGAAACACGAGCTACTTGCGAGCAGGTCATGCATGCACTTCAAAAACGGGAGAATAGAAGAATCCGACGATTATCAGAACAGAACATGAATAGTGTGCGGTTTGCCTTAGACTGGGAGAAGATGGGGATTGTTTAACAACTCTACAGACATGGGCTTAAGAGCTGATAGTTTCATTAAAAAAGGGAGGGTTGTGAATCAGGAGAATTAAAATATTTTTTAACTAACATTCTGACTTTAAAAAAATTAATAATATTTCAATTGTTGGTTAAACCGTTGTGAAGGGAAGGGGGTTGTTTAGAGGGTTGTTAAACACTCTCTATCAATATGGATATATATGGATAATGGTATTAGGCATAAAAATAACGCCGTTTTACTATTCAATTTCAGATGCGGACGGCCATGTACATTGCGATGAAGTTTTGCCTTCCACTCCAGGTTCGGCTAACTGCATATATTTTGGAAACCACTCCAGAACTCGGAGGCTACATTGAAGATGCCATGTGGTTGGTTGACCTTTGGATCAAATGGATGCTCAGTCAACCTCATATTATGATACAACTGGCTTTGCGATTCTGCACTTGCGAGGACGAAAAGCACGATTGCATCTTGAAGAAAGTTACAACGGTGCTTCCAACTCCTCGCATTTTTGTAGTTGACAAAGATGTCCAGGGTTAACCAGTTACATTATAAGCATATTTTGGTTTTGTACACCACGTAGTTTAATTTAAAACCGTTTCTATCCCTTCCCTACATAAATAAAAGTTAATAGCATTGAGTTTAAGGTTATAATAATAGATACAGAGATACAAACGGTTAGAATTCAGAGGCATTGATCTTTGCTTTAATTATCAATAATAATTACTCATTTAAACTTATACATGTGAAGAAGTTAATTTGATTTACTTTTAATCTTTGTACATACAATATTATAAAATAAAGGGACAAAAATCGTATTCTATGCCTGTCTCGATTGCATCAATCTGTTCAAGCTGTTTATGGCTCCAAATCCACCACCTCCCATACTCTCTGAAATAAGAAAACGTAGATAAGCAACCCATCATTCGAGCACGTAATATGTAAAAAGATAACCACTGATTAGTCAAAACGATACCTTTCCGGGTACTGGCCGATAATTTTGTCGAGATATCGACTCAACTGCAAGCCTAACCTTCTCCGCCTCTGCAGCATCCGCGTCCAATTCTCTAATCTCTTTGTCCACCATTTCTTTGACGATTGGAATCCACTTTGCAGGAGGAGGTGGCATCTTAAAACCTATTCAAATTCCATAAAAAAAAATTAACCTCAAAGCCCTTTAATGTACTACCATTACGATTGCAATTAATATACAGTTCCCTACCTATTGCGGATTTCGCAGCCTTTTTATCTTGAGCCAGAGTCTTTCTTTCATGATCTAACCATAGCTTTTCTAGCATCACTTTCTCTTGAGTCCCAACCTGACGCTAATATGATGGAATAAAATAACAAAGTAATAAAAACGTTTTCATAAATAAAACCAAAGCCCTTTTTTTTACCATTGATCCTTTTAAAAGAATTCCGTTGAATCGGGCAAACATCCCATCGATTGAGTTCAACAGGGCACTACTTTTCTCTTCAAACTTTGCATCAAATACCTGGAAATTCCTTTTGTTCGTGTCCTACATGACGAAGGAAGAATTTCAGTTAACCAGACACTGTATCATTTTATTATTATAAACAATAAAGCAGACGTGCAAGCTAAAATAAATTGTCTTCAAGCTGATGAGAGACATCAGTCAACGATCTCTGTAGAAGATGGTGTAAAAGATATAAAAAGATATAAATAAAGCACCTGCATTACATGAAACTTCATAAGGTGCTTTACAGCCTCTTCTTTAGAAGCAAACGTAACCTCATACACGGGCTTTCCCCTAACATCACATACCGTATCCTCAGCCGTACATCGTTGCTTAACGTAAAATCCCATCTCCTCAACCTTTCCCTTAACGTCACATCCCGCATCCTCAGGCGCAAACCTTCGCCATCCCTGATCCTCAGAGGTAACCGTACGCTTATCCTGACCTCCCTTATCCTCAGACGTAACCGTACGCTTATCCTGACCTCCCTTATCCTCAGACGTAACCGTACTCTCAACCTTGCATCGCTTATCTTCAGGCGTAATCGTTCGCCAAGCGTCACATCCCTTGACCGCGGGCGTAAACTTTCGCTTGACATAACGCCCCCTTTCTTCAGCCCGACCCTTACGCTGCCGCTGCATCATCTCTTTGAATTCTTCATAATCCTCCTCATCCCCCTTACGCTTTGAAGAACGCATCTTTCAATCCAAATCTAAATAAACAAAACTCACAAAAATTTCATCCTCTTTTCAAACTAACAAAAACAAACCCCAAGTACCAACAAAATACACTGTTATTAATTAAACTATAAAATTTGTAGGGCTAAGACTTATCTTACCTCCTTCACCTTATCTTCCACCTTTTGATAACCCAACTTCCGCCTTATCTTCCCCTTCTTTTCCACTAATCCTGGAATAACAACGCACAAACCACCAAATTAATCTAACCACAATTAATTAAAATCAATACAAAACTTGTCAACAAGTTAAAAATAGCCCCGGACGCTCCCTCCCATTCAGCGTGCCCCAAATTAACTCCAAAACTACGACATTTTCCTACCTTTTTCTCCCCCAACTCTTTCCTCAATCAAACTCTTTCGAACTCTCTAAAAAATCCCGAAAATTAAATCAAATTCGACAATATCCGGATTTTTTCCCAAGTTTTTCCAAGATTTTTCCATCCAAGCCAACCAACCAAACTTCTGAAAATGAGGATCGTCGTAGCGTTGCAGTTTGGTCTAATTCCAAACCTGTTGTCGGAGGGTGGCACCACCAACCATCCTTTTTTTTTTTGAGACATCCTCACAATTTTTAAACTTTTCAACCCGGCAACTCCCTCACGAAAAAATGTAAAGTATAAAAAACTCTGAAATTGAAAGAAACTATCCGTTTTTTTTTCATTTTAAATACATTTTTTTTTTTATTTATCGGTTATCTTTTAATTTAACCTCTGACCTGACCCGTGCTATTCCTTGGGTCAGTTAGAAGAATACAGAATACAGGAATTATGACAAGGTAAATGTATGGTATATTTCTTGGTGGAAAAACAAATGCAAAATTGTGTTTTGGGTTTAAAAAAGCTTTGAATTGAAACATTATTTTTTGGGTTTTAGAAAATGCTTTTGTTTCACTGTAATTAATGGTATTTTTGTGTATTAATTGTAAAGCAATGAAGGATTGGGGTTGGAGGAAGCCAAGGTGGTGGAAGGGGCTCCGAAAATGTTTACAAAAGAACTGGCCGAAATGTTTGAAAGAGCTAAAACGACAATGAACGAGGCAAAAAATAAGCAAGAGGATGTTACAATCATCTCCAAAGGGATTACTTGGGAAAGCAAAAAAATTATACAAACTGTCCAAACATTCGTCAAGTAAGTTGAGTATTTTTTTAAATCATGAAATGTAAAATCTTGAGTACTGGGACACTGGGAGGGACTGTAAAATTTAATAGGCATTTTTTGTGATTTTTTTGTACAAAGGCGAGAAAGAGTTCTTGGGGATTGCAAGCAGCGTTTAAATAATCTTCTAAAAAGTGAAAAACATTTTGTAGGGATGGCCAGAGTCTTAGATGGGGAGGACAAGGCCCTTCATTATCGCCGTTATAGTCACTGTAAGATCCTTGGATAAAGTACATTTCTGCGATTGCGATATAATGTAAAGTTTAATTGGTTTTTGCAGGTGTACAAGAGTATTTGGAGGCCGTTTTATTCCATGCATTTGTTGAGCAAAGGAAGTTACCAACTTATCAAGATATACGGAAGAAATTCATTTTTGAAGTTGGTGTTGATGATTCAGAATGTATTGCTACAACCTCGGACCCTAGTAATACGATGGAAGACGTTGATAGAAAGATTTTCGTAGTAGACGGAAAGAAATTCAGAAGGATTGAGGTGCCTGTTAAAATAACGGATTATGTATTGGCTATTGCGGACTTTACTGGTGAAATTATGAGGGCTACTACTTTAACTGTGACAATTCCAAGACTGCATTTGTTCCTCTATCAAGCGTTTGCTTTAGTTAGAGAAATTTACTACCGTAAGTTACTTTTTAAACTCCTTTATTCATGTTTTTTTCCATTTGTTTAGCGTTTTATAATCATTTTTTATTTCAGAACTTTCTGGCGTGACTGCATATAATCGGGAGTTTGCTAAGAAAATGAAGGAAATGGAATCAAGTGTTATTAAAATAGAAACGACGGTGTACAAACTTAAAATGAAGGTATTACTTTTTGGTAGATTACCAACAGAAAATGAACTTCGATCTCTGCAACCTGCTTTTTTGAAACTCTCGGAGAAGGATTGTGACGATAGTGGACTAGAATATGATTAGTCTTTTGTTAACTAAAGTTAAATAGAAATATCCCATTTGTAATTTCAAAAAAGTGACTGACAATAAAGTAGCAGTGTATGCTATTGTACTTTGCATAATTAAAGAATGTTTTTATTTTTAGCTAGGTTTATATTTAGCTAAGATAGCAAAAAGACTAAGGAAGAATATTGGTTTAGATTATATAGAATTTGTAAACTTACTATCGTTGTGTGCCTGGTTAAATGCAGGACAGCAAAACGATCTATTAATGAACATATAAGCTAATAAATAAAAACTGCTAAAACTTTCGTTCCTTAAACCTGAACCTTTCCAATCCAGTCATCAAGTTAGGCATTTCTTGTGGAAAGGACATGTTAATAAGTACTGAATGACAACGACTTGCATTAAGTAATAGCTTAACCATTGTTAATGATCTATGAAACGGATGGTTTCTAATTGATTGAAGGAAAGTAAGCCACATGAAAAAATGCACGTCACTTCATGGATGTCCTACGTTGAATTAAACATTTCAGAATGAAATAAGTACAGTACAGCAGCGATACATTAGTTTGCATTTACAAACGCATCTGTTTTATTGAATAAATAAGTCAAATAAACTGACAAACAAATGAATCTCGCATGATAAGTGATTGAAGAGAAGACAGAAGAGGCGAAATTTTACATCGAAGTCTGCGAATCACGGGTGTACACAGAAATAAAGATAAACAAACAATAGCAGACTTCCTGAATCTGATTCAAACGTCCAATGGATATAGTAATATTCAGACTTTAAAGCTCAGGAAAAGAATTTTGGCACAAATGGAATCACTCATTCATGAAATACTGACAGTTTTGAGGGCTCTGATGCAGTGGATGTTGAATTTAATAACCGTATTTAATTCCAAATCCATCAAAATGGAGAGTGGCAACGGCTGGAGAAACGGCACTGTATTGAACTCCCAAAAGACCTGCTGGGGCAAGAGTCTTGGCAACGGCTACTGGAGCACCATGATAGGCAGGGGCAGCATAAGCAGCAACGGGTGCAGCAACCTATGATCACAAAAGGGTTATGAAAAGAATTGAATTAAAGAGACAACTATATTAGAAATTGCCGTATAATCCGAAGAATTATAAGGAGTGAGCGTCGGGAAGAAACGACTTTATGGGTAATTTACGGCAGTTTGATACTGAGCATATGGGTAGTGAGCAGCTACCTTAGCCACAGGGGCAGCGTACGCAACAGGGGCAGCAACCTGGATGGGACATAACAAAAGCATTTAGAGGCACATCTTTGTGAATAAAAGACTAAAGTCAACACAGCGATTCAACACTACATGAAGTGACGCATATTTTGAGAGGAAATAACTTTTGATAGTGCAAATAAGGATATTGACTTCCAACCTTAGCGATGGCAGGTTGGTAAGCCAAAGGAGCAGCGTAGGCGGGTTGAGCGTATGCGACTGGAGCGGCAACCTGGACAAGAGGGAAACACGTTAATACTACTCCAAATCTTCACCAATTCAATCTTTCACATAAAACCCTTAACACTCCATGAAATAACGAATCTGTTCACGGAACACTCTATAATTACGGCAGTTTGATATTGTGCGTATGGGTTGTAGGCAGCTACCTTAGCGACAGCGGGTTGGTAAGCCAAAGGAGCAGCATAGGCGGGTTGAGCGTACGCAACTGGAGCGGCGACCTGGACAAAACGAAACCACATTTATACAAAACATATTGATAAATAAATGTACAACATACAATGTACAAAGTTTAACACTATGAAATAACGAATCTGTTCACGAAACACTCTTATAATTACGGCAGTTTGATATTGTGCGTATGGGTTGTAAGTAGCTACCTTAGCGATGGCAGGTTGGTAAGCCAAAGGAGCAGCATAGGCGGGTTGGGCATACGCAACTGGAGCGGCGACCTAGACAAGAGGGAAACTCATGTTACATGAGTCATGTATATTCCAAATCTCAACCAATTTTCATAAAAGGTTTAACACTCTATGAATTAACGAATCTGTTTAAAAACCACTCCACTAATTACGGCAGTTGGATATTGTGCGTATGTGTTGAAGGCAGCTACCTTAGCAACAGCTGGTTGATAAGCCAAAGGGGCAGCGTAGGCGGGTTGAGCATAAGCAACTGGAGCAGAAGCAGTCAAAGTCTTGGTTCCATAAGCGACAGCAGCGGGTTGAGGAGCGTAAACTGGAGCTTGAGCGTAGACTGGAGCTTGCTGAGCATACACGGCTGGAGCTGGTTGAGCATACTGAACTGGACCGGCAGCATAGGCTGGAACCTAAGATCATAATCACAATGAATTAAATCACACAAGCTCAAGAACATACGGGGTAGATTACAAAATATTATAATTAGTGGATATCTATCTACTTACAGCAGCAATGGCATCGTTGGTAACTCGGGTGTCGTACTTTCGAACGCTGGAGAAAGGAGAGTCAACTCCCTTGGAGTGAGAGGAGACAGTTGAGAGTCCATTGTACCCTCGGACGGTGAGCTCAGATTGGGCTCCGACGCTGGGGTTCAAATAAGCAACACCTCCAGCGTTGACAGCAGCCACAAGGGCAAGAACAGCGACAACCTATAACAAACACAAACACAGTTTCGTTACAATTTCTCGGATCACTTTCACAAGATTTACAAAGCAGAATCTGATCAAGTTGTGACTATCCCTCACTTCAATTAATTAAAAATTAAACTGAATGCTGAGATAAAAACCCACCTTGGCGATCATTGTAGAGTAGTTTTTGTTTAAATTGTACGGATGAAAAACCGAAAACTTTATTAGTACTTTATTTGTGGTAGTAATCTTTTTAGTTACTTTGGCTTGTTGTTGGTCGAGAACTGAATGATACTTCCATGATGAGCTCAAGCCCTTTTTATATGAGGTCCAAGAAGGGCGGCGTTTTCTTCTAAGGGTTAGCTTAGCCATCATCAGTTATCAACTACTAAAAGAAGCATGCTGATGGGCTAGTTGCTAATCTCAAGAGCAATAATAATCTTCAGGTATCCTGCATAAGCTCCTTAATAATTCCAATATATCCTTTCACTTTAGTAGACAAAGATCTTGAGGGGTTCACATTATTAGGTATTGATATTATTACATACATGCAGTTATACTTGAGTGAGGTAGTTGGAATTTGACTACGGTTCAACTAAATAGGCAATGGATCTGTTTTTTCATTATTTCTAAAGCATATTAAATACTACTACTAAATCTGTGTTCCATTCAAGTCATATTTCCTCAATCTAGTTTTATCCTTCATCTCGAATGAATTATGGATCTATCGAAAATGAAAGCATCTATTTTTTAACTTATGTTTAACCACTTATACTGCTGTTTTTTTCTACAAAGCAGAAGACATGGTTCTGAGCTAGAACCTGAGGTCATTGCTGGTGTTTCCATAGCTAAATTACTTCCACTATTATACTTCATTTAATCTCAGATCAAGGAGCAAAAACAAAAAAGTATTCTCATTTACATAAAATTACCAAGTAAAAATCCCAATAACTGGCAATCATTATCAAATCATTATACTTCGTTACACTAACCAATAATTTTAATGATCGCCATGCATGGCAAGGGTAATTATGAGCTACTCTTTAAATTGTGACGTGTAACAGATCATAATAATTAAAGTGCGTAGCTGAATGGTTATGTTAACACTATTGAGAAGATAATTGGATTATACAGATCCAGAGATAGTCCTTTGCAGCATTGTAAACCAACTGATGCTAACGCAAATGTAAAGAACGGTTTTGAAAAATCAAAATACCCATACCACACCACATCCATAGTTCGATTCCAGAGTTTTCGAAGCGTCTGTGCTGTCATCGACTGCTGAAACCACTGATAAAGATAGCTGATTAGGATAACGGATTGTATATCACCGCTATCCTAGACCAGTTATCTTAAACCAGTAATTCTTGATCTTCTTCAACCTCTACACAAATGTTTTCACTTCGTCAGTCATTTTAATCCACTGTTCCCTCGTTCCGCAACTTCAGAACGTCTGTCGTGTCGTTTAACATCCAAAACCATTGATATCAACACATAAGGCGCGGACGGATAATATATCACCGTCACGTTCCTTAGGTGCTGACATCAATAATTCCATTTCTTCTACCGCATTAACAGCAATCATTCCACAGCTTGCCAAGTGTCTGTTTTGCCATTTCAGAGCTTCCAAAGCATCTGTCTTGTCATTCCACGACTTCCACAGCGTCTGTCTGTCCTGTCGTTTAACATCCAAAACCATTGATATCAGCACATAAGTTTCAGACGGATAATATATCACCGTCATGACCCTTAGGTGCTGACATCAATAATTCCATTTCTTCTACCGCATCAACTTCGAAAGCGTCTGTTCCACTGTCCCCTCATTCCGCAACTTCAGAACGCTGTCGTGTCGTTTAACAACCAAAACCATTGATATCAACACTTAAGTTCCGGACGGATAATATATCACCGTCACGTCCCTTAGGTGCTGACATCAATAATTCCATTTCTTCTACCGCATTAAGAGCAATCATTTTACAGCTTGCCAAGTGTCTTTTTGGCCATTCCATAGCTTCCAAAGCATCTGTTGTCATTCCACTACTTCCACAGCGTCTGTCCTGTCGTTTATTAACCAAAACCATAGATATGAACACTTAAGGTACTTACTGATAATATATCACCTTCACCGTCAAGTCCCTTAGATGCTGACACCAATAATTCCGCATCTTATTCCCCGTCGTCTACTTCAATCATATTCCGTAACTTCCCAAGCATCTGTCCTGTCGTTCCAAAAACCACTGATGAAGGTACCTATTAGGCTTACGGATAATATATCAACGTTAGTCTAATAAGTACCTCCACCAGTAATTCCTTCTCGTCCACAGCAATCCTTGCTCAAATTCGGAAGCGACTGTCCTATCCCTTAAGTACACAACACCTGATGTCAGCACATAGCTGTTGAACGGATGTTAAGTCAGCGTTACGTCAATTAAGTACTGATTCCTGTAATAGTTCTTCATCTGGGATCTTCATCAAGCAACCATTCTAGAGTTTCCAAAGTGTCGGTCCTATCGCTGAAGTACCAAAACCACTGATGCCGATGCTTGATTGTCGAACGGATATTAAATCAACGTTACGACACTCAAGCACCGATTCCAGTAATACTGTTTCTTCATCTGGGGGGATCTTCATCTGGGGGGATCTTCATCTGGGGGATCTTCATCTAGAAATCATTCCACAGTTTCCGAAGCGTCGGTCCTATCGCTGAAGTACCAAAACCACTGTAGTCGACGCTTAATCGTCTAACGGATATTAACTCAACGTTAAACGCTTAAGCACCGGATACAGTAATACTGATTCTTCATATGGGGGATCTTCATTTGGGGGATCTTCATCTAGAAACCATTCCACAGTTTCCGAAGCGTCGGTCCTATCGCTGAAGTACCAAAACCACTGTAGTCGACGCTTAATCGTCTAACG
>JAQFZX010001827.1:0-24769 GCA_034682405.1 Hydroisotoma schaefferi | reverse complement strand
AAATATTGGGATTATTGAGATTTTGATAATAAAAAAATTGCGATGCATAGTACGGCTATGTAAAGAAATTGCGATGTGTAGTACCTGCGATGCAAAGACTCTGCGATATAAAGTAATCGCGATGTAATGAACACCGCGATATAAAGTACCTACGATGTTTCGGCGGCGATGTAACGTACGGCGATGAAATGTAATGCGATGAAACGTCTGGCAACGGATTAGGTTAGGTTAGGACCATGCCAAATACCGTATTTCCGGAAATTACTCCCCCGGGGTTATTTGTCAAAGGAAAAATTGAAAAAAAGTTTTACATGGGTAAGATAGGGCGAATTATAATTTTTAACATGGAAAGGGAAGTTATTCCGGTGGGGGGGGGGGTAATAACCAGAAATCCGGTACTCTCGCAAATATCGTATTTCCCGAATTAATCCCCCTGGGGCTTTATTATTTCGAAGGAAAAATTAGAAATTGTATTAACACGGACAAGATAGGTATATTTAATTTTTTAACATGGAAAGGTACTGGGGAATTATCCCGGGTGAGGAATTATTTCGAGGGGGGGAATTAAATCGGGAAATACGGTACCCGAAAAAATGCATATGCAAAGAACGTTCATCGTTTAGCTGCTACTGCTACCTATACCAGTCTCATCTCGCCCCAAAGAACCCCAAATTCTTCCTCCACATGTGCATCTTACACAGAATAACTATTGAAATGTGATAATTTCAACAAAATCCATAAAATCCCCCCATCCCCCTTCATTCCAACCACCCAAAATGTGTTCATCCCCCATAAAAATCCTCCCTCTATCCCCCTCAATAACCAACTTTCAAAAGTGCATAATCGGTTGTCCAGAAATTGTGCGTGAAATTGAAGAAAAGTTCCCAAAATTCTTCCAAATCCATCTAAGCCTCGCACTCCCTTCCCGCCCCACAAGGATCATAGTTCGATGTTGTAAATCCAACGTTTCAGATGGCGTCCGGGTAATCCAACTCGACCTGCGGGTAGAAGACTTGTCTTTGTTGCTCCCCGAAAACCCCGAAAACATAGCTCATAATAATCCGGGTCATGAAAAAGGGGAAAGTGGCAAAATACCTTGGAAAAACCTCCCTATTCCTCAAGGTTCGAATTTAAAAACTCTCCCTGAAGCTGGAAAAAGTTTCAAAAACATTCAGACCAAAGACATTTCACCAACTTTCGCAGGTCAAACCCGAGAGGCACTTCTAGCTCGTCATTTAGTGAGCAAGCTGAATGGCTCAAAAGTGGATTCCTGTCGGGATGTGAATTCGGAAGGTGATTTCTCATCCGTGAGATCCAATGATCCAGTTGTGTGCACATCAAAGGATGTCAAAATGCTCAAGTCGGGTACAATTAAGATGATGAGATTGACAGTCATATCCGACTCTTCACTTTCTGATTTCCACTCACAAACGGCGTCTACTTTCCATACAAAAACCATAGGGAAACACCCGGTCCCGGAAACCCAACCTCGTAATGCGGGTGCCGATAAGCACATCAGTAAAGCTGATGAGTCCTTATCAATCGATCTCAATTTACCTAATGCAGGTCTCCCTTTCGGGAGTAAATTAAAGTCAAAAACTTTTTCCAAATGGGGATCGCTAGCAGAGAAAGTCCGGCTAGCCTTCCAATCCTACGATCTATTTGTAAAGGACGCTACCCTAATTGACCTAAGAGGTTGCCCTTTGTCCTCCGCCTGCCAACCTAACTGTCCGTCAATCGCTTTCATCTTTGTTGAGGAGTGCTTTATGAGAAATGCGGATGCGGATGTGGGTAGGGTGAATGCTAAAACGGAGATTTTAATTAATTATGTACATCACATAAGTTATTATGAGAGGGAAGTTTCTGCACTGGAAGGAAGGACCAACAAACTACACGGACTTGAGAGGGCTGTGAAGATTCTTAACTCTTTGATTACGATGCAACAACAGCCCGGACAAAGTCGTTCCAACGCGTCGTCATATACTTGTCAAAATGATGAAGATGGTAGGGTAGATTTTGAGGATGATTTGCAAAAATACTTTCCCCATTCTGCATGGTCGAGGAACAAGTTTTATTCGCATGGGTTGCTTATCTGTGGTCCATCGGGTTGTGGAAAGTCCCTGGCCGTGCGTGAAACTGTCAAAAAACTACGTGCAAACTTGGTCGTGTTCTCTAACTCTAAAGGAGGTGGGGATGAGTTGGGTTCATTTTGCGAGACTTGGACAGAGACTTTCATAAAGTGTGTTTTGACAAGGGATAGTCCGACCGTTTTGCTTATTCCTAGGGTGGACGAGGCTCTTCTAATTAAGCAGAACAAGTCTGGGAGTTTTGTCAAGAAAGTTGTTAATCATGTATGCAGTTTGTTTGACTCTTTGCCTGGGAACTGTATGCTGACTGTTGTTGGTACAACTGACAAGCCGTTTCTTATCCCTGCTAAACTTAGGCGAGCTGGACGCTTCGAGAGAGAAGTAAGCCTTGAAGGAAGTTGTTTGAAGTTTGTATAATTTTCTAATTTACTTGCAGAAGAATGCTTAAAATTAAAAAGTTAAATCAATCATTTATGTTATGTCTGCTAGGATTTTATGAAAGGTCCAACGAAAGTAAATTGAGGATAATTAATAGACGATATTGCTCTCAGTCTTTGGGACAACTGGTTTCACAAGTATGAAAGGCAGTTTAATGAAATGAAAGGGATGAAATAGATGTTTAATTTGCCATTTAGGTGTACATCGGTGCCCCAACTGAGAGAGAAAGACGTGAGATTCTGGGCTGGTTGTCGGGAGAAATACCGTCATTGGAAAAATTGGACTTGGACTCAGTTGCAAGAAGAACGCCAGGCTATGTGGGACAAGATTTAATTCGAGTTGCCCATCTGGCAATTCTGAAATCGTATGTAAGTTTCTAAAAGTTAAATGTTTTCGAGTAGATTAAAAGAAGAAAGTTGCTCCTTTCTTTTCGCCCTATTTCTTGACTCCCCACTACTCTCACTTACTTTCCTATGGGAAACTGGCATGATACGGGCGATGGGACGGGAAGAAGTAATATGAATAGGAAGGATGTTGTAGCAATTGGGTTGAAACTGTAGAAAAGTCAAGTCTTGAAAAAGAATAAAATTAGAAAAAGCAGCCACTGCTGTCTTTTAGCCTTCTTAGTCAGATAACTGAGCGTTCTTGGATGGGAAAAAGATGCCTGTGAACAAACCACTACTCTACTACTGCACTGCATCCATTCTTGTGGAAAGGCTTTCTTTTTCCCCTTGCCTTTCTGTCTACCGTCTAGAATCTACAGTAGATGATATGATGATGGGTATTGATGAACCTCTAGTACTACTGTAATAGAATAGGATGGGATGTGTAATAATAATGGTAGTTGGTATATAAAGAAAGCGGTGGTGGTGGGTTGGAAGATTGGGGTAGATAATCGTATTCTCAATTCGCTTCATTTGATGAAGTTAAAGTTCTGATCTGGTTGTTAATTGATTCCAGGAAGAGGATTGCTCTGAAGTATCTGATGTTCATATAAAATACGCATTATCTCGTATTCTCCCCACTGTACTTCAAGGCTCCCTGGGAGTGGTTGGTATTCAACGGACTTCCTCACTAGATCATATCGCTGGATTACATTCTGTTAAGCTCGATTTAATTAAGGCAATTGTATGGCCTCTCAAGTATCCTTATGCTTTTCGAACAATGGGTATCACGCCCCCGAAAGGTAGATCTTTTTTTAATTCTTATATACTTTTACATTACTTATTTTTCCTTGAAGCCCACCCAACCTATTTTAATTGTACTAGTTTGACTCTCCGCGTTACGTTGTAAGTTAAGCCAATTTACAAATACTGCATTGGAATCACCGACTTAATCCTCTCGATTCCTTTCTAATTTCCAACGTATCTCTACCGACCAACTCAACTATTCTGCTATCCAGTTCTATGTTTTTAAAATGAAGTATAAATGATTCGTCGAATGAATCAAGAGAGTAATTAAAAACTTGGATGAAATAACTCTAAATAGATTCTTTAAATCTTTTTGTACACTGCGTCATTTTAGATGATATAGTTACGCCAATGCCTGCAGATGCAAACACTTACGGGAATAGTATAAGCTTCTCATTTCCAGTGACTGGGAAAGGTTCTTGGGAAAGTTAACTTATTCTACCAGAGGATTATACTAGTGTGACATTGGGATGTTATATATTTCTCCAGTTTGACACATCTGCACCTGAATTTTCTTACCTCTAGCTAGCTACTTTAATCTAAGTATCTGAGTAAGGGTGAGACATCCACGATGCATTGAATAAGGTGTTGTGGATTTGATGTAAGAAAGATAAAGTAGATATACGGAAATGGGTGGAGGAAAGAACTTAGTCGGTTTACTTTAGTGGCTGTATTTTATTATGATATTCATTGAGTTGGATTTTAAGCTTAGGTATTTCACGTTTGTAAATGTCTCCTGACTTAGGGGGGGGGGGCTAAAAGTACGTTTGTTGGTTGGATGGGTAGTAGATGAAAATTTTGATGTTTTCAAATGTGATATGTTGACAGGGATTTTACTCCATTCACCACCGGGCTGTGCAAAAACAACATTAGTACGTGCCGTGGCAGCGTCACATCAGACTAATTTTCTGGCTGTCTCTGCAGCCGAGCTCTTTTCCTCCGGGGTGGGGGACAGTGAAAAAATTGTGGCTGACTTGTTCCACCGGGCCAGAATGGCATCTCCTTGCATTCTGTTCATTGACGAATTAGGTACTAAACTAATTACTCCATTACTCACCTACCTATGCGTCTGTCGCGGTCCCCCATCGTAGCTGTTCTATCGTATTGATTTGCTTATCCAAATTCTATTGCTTGTCTTGTGTAAAACTTTCAACCATGCTGGCAATAAATGTGGTTTACTTCAGAATTCATTCGAATAAACTAACTCTTTCTGATCTGCCAGAGGCAATCGTGGGGAGCCGACAAATGGCTCAGAAACGGGAAAAGACAACGAACGATTCTATTCTGTCAATGTTCCTTACCGAGATGGACGGAGTTGGAAGCCGGAATTCGGGACTTTTCGAAGCGAATTCTCAAGTATTTTGCCTTTATTATAGAGGCACTCCTAGTTGATCTGCTAAGCCTTGTTATTGTTGATCTATGCACAAAGTAAAATATGAATATTACAGGCAACGTCTACCTCAATGGGACCTTTAGTTCTGGTTGTTGCGGCCACAAATAGGATAGATCTAATTGACTCTGCGTTGATCAGACCAGGTAGATTTGACAAGTTGATCTACGTTCCTCCTCTGGACGAAGCTGGCAGATTAGAATTGCTGCATATCTGTTCAAAAACCATACCTTTTGATGAGGATGTGGACTTTGTGAAGATTTCCTGTGATACAGAATACTTTACTGGGGCGGATATTGTAAATCTGTGCCGAGAAGTAAGTTTTTGTGGCTTTATCCGTTTTATTGCTGAAGTATAAACTTGTTTATTGTCATTATGTATGCACTTATTTTTTCATAGGCCGCTCTGTTATCTTTAACCGAAAATATGGGAGCCCTCAGTGTCTCATCAAAACATATGAACAAAGCCATGCACTTTCTCGGTCCTTCTCTTTCCCAATAATTTGATCAAGTACCTTTATGTAACTGATATTAACCGACGGAGTTTTGGTTTTTAACTATACATAATCACTATTTTTCCTAATAACGCTGATCTTGAGATCGGGAATGTTATATGATAGAAATGAGCTTGGTCTACAATAAATTTTCTGATCCTGAAAACACATCGTCCAGGCATCTTCTCTCTTACATGTGAATTTCTATGGGCCATTTCTATGATAAACTACCTAACCGCATAGTTTTGGAGTTCCGAAATGGAAGACGTGCATCAGTCGGTGGCGAATGTTTTATGGCTTAGCACATGTTCCTTTCCCACAATACCGATTCCTGTCTACCTACGAATTGTAAGTAACTTTCTCGAAGATTTAGATTCGGTGCTCATTTGTTAGCAAGAACCTGCTAATAAAGCAGGATTAAGGATCGAGACAGCTACTTTCACATTTTGTTGTCAAACACAGAAAAAGCATGCTTTCATAATAGTCTTGCATTCATAAATTGTAGGTATGCTTCTAATAAGTTATTTTAGTTTATTATTAGTATGTACAGTTTGTGAAAAATAGCTGTTAGGTTAGGACTACGCACACTCCCAAAACAAATTCAAACTTATTTATTAATCAAGGTTTTTATTAAACTTTCCTCCTTTGGTCATTCTCATCACTCATTACTCAGATACATTACATTCGCAGTCTTTCCGTCCACTGCAAAATAAATAAATTTGTAATTAGTTAATCTCTCGCCGCTTTGATTACAGTTACAGTCTAGTTTAACTCCCATAAGCATCAGCATCATCCTCATAAAAGCACTTTTGAAACTACTTCTCAGTTTCAGCATTTATATTCGTTATGCATACCGTTAGATATTATGATGTGCTTAAAATTAATATTTAATTGAAGGATACTTCCATCCCACTAAACGCTTCATCTCTACAATAATAAGCACCCCTTCGTGAGCTGGACGAGCTACTGGGGAAATACTGTATCTACTTTCCCATAACTACTGTACGGTAGGCTAAAATCTACAGAAAGGCCCCTTCATCCTACATTTCTGCTACTCGCACTTACTTATGTGTACTGTTTGGTCTTCTTGCAAGCAAAACGAGATAGAGAAGGAACAATAAAATATAGAAACATTATTCGTAGTAAACATCAGATGTGTCTTGTGTAGGTCTATGGGGGGCTACTTAATGAATGGGCCTGTCGGAAAATACCGAACTTTGCGATTTGTAGCCTTTTCCACACCCATATAATTTCGGCACATTGGACCCAAGAAACTTTACGCTCAGCTTCACTTTCCCATTCCTCTTTCATTACTACCGTTACCGGCTACCATGGCTTGCTTACCTTACACTTAAAGGAATATCAAGGAAACCTTACAAGGTATGGGTTTAGGACGGTAAGTCCTTCACCATCCCTTATGCGTTTTTGTGTGTATTCCGTCTGTTCACTGATCAGACTAACTGTAATATTAATGGGAAAAAGCCGTGGTACCTTTATTTCTCTACCGATACCAAACCTTTTAATTGCTAGCGATAAAGAAAGTGAGCATGCTAAAAAAAAGTCTGACGAAGAGTGCTAGGTATATGTTATTCAACAGATATAGTAAATCGAACTTATTTTGTAAACTAACTCATAACGAGGGCAGAAAATTGGATATTTTTCCGAGAAATTGCTAAATCAAAAGCTTTGGCTAATAGAAAACTTACTCTAGATTAAAAGTAATAAACGACATTTCAAGGGAAAAACTTTCCTAGAAGTCAGAAGTTCGTGAGTATTTTGTAAGTTGTGGACATCATTTGGAGCTGTGGCTGTTGCGTTGCCTTTTGAATTAATGTAACATTTATAAAAAGCTACATCATTAGAAAAAATGAAAGACGATCTAAATCTGAGATTCAAAATATCAATGTTGCAGGTATTTCAGCAATGATTATGCACTGCTGTCGCTGTTGAGATATATTTGAGTAATTATGTTTAGTTGAGTCTGTGTAGGGTTTTAATTTTTACTTCAGCTCCAACTAAAACCTCCGAGCTTTTAGTGGCAAGGGTAGACTTTAGGACTCTTTAGACTTTTTTACAGCAGTTACTCCTGAGTTTAATAAAGAAAGGTATAATAATACAGTCTGGATGAGAGGATCCATTGAAAGAGAGCCTGTCTTTGAAGTAGAATCTATAAAAAGGAAAACGAACCACCCAAACATGAGTTAATAGCATCATTAGGCAAACGGCTTTTAAGTCTGATGTTAACTTTAACCTCCCATTCAATCTGACTGACTGACTGACTGAACTGAGGGTGGGTTTTGGCACAAAAGTGATGATGATCGTCATGAAGGTGAAAGCTCACCACGAACTATCATCAACCTTGTTTGCTACACTTCTTTACCAGGTATTTCTTGCTTGTTGCTTTCCCTTTATGTGCTCGGTTCTTTTGATTTCATGTCAAAGTTCTTTACAGCCAACCCACCACTATTTATATAGAGTACATGTCAAGGATTCTGCGGATAGGTAGAGTTGATCATTATTGCATAAGAACCCACTTCTTTTCATGCAATACTCTTTTATTTATTACATGAGAAGTTCAAACGAGCTTCTGTAGGCTGAAAGAGTGGCCTTATCTTAGGAAAGATTAGAAAACAACCTTCTATTTGACTTATCAATGTTGACATGATAAGTTGGGCCAATTAATTTGCTTTAGAATGATGTTCAAGCATTGATATACTAGCAAGTTAAGTGCTGAAATATATTTTGAGGTTATATACTTGATAACTTCCGTCGCAAATATTTTGATACACATTGAAATTGATGTAACTCAAGATGTTAAATTAAACTTTAAATGTAGAATACCTTTTGAAGTTAAATTGTATACCAGGTTTTTACTTATTTTAATATGCCTCTAGAAAAAAATTTCAATTTTAACTTTCCGAAACCCAAATTATCTTTACATACACAAAACTTCCGTCTGTATATGAAAACTTTAGCAATACTAGCGTATTATTTTCTCATCTATTTTTTCCATTAAATGCTAATTCTGAATGATCTGAAGTTGAAGTACAAATAACTCATGGATTCTTACAAAATCTATACCATTTTCATCATCATATCATAAAGCACACAATCATGTAAAATACAAAAGAAAATCGTTATCATTGTATTTTTAAAAAATACAGTTGTTACTCAAAGGTAGAAAGTTTAAATGCAACCAAACAACCGTCTTGGGTTTTTGTGACGGTAATAATATATATCTTTAGATTGTGTAGTCCTTAAACCTCCAAGCAAGCAATCTCTTTCCTTTTACCATTTTCATCGTCTTAACGTGCATGGAAGATAGAATGAGGAAGGAAAAATAGGAGACTCTGATGCTGATCTCATGTTTCACGATCACTACAAGAGAAAAGGCATTTACAACAACGGGTTGGTTTTGGTTAGTGACTGGCTATATTTTGTTGCTGTAAACATTACCAAAAAGTTTCTCTTGTTGTATCGTCCTACACAAAAACAGCAATATTCTTCGTAATGCGGCCGAGCTTACATTAATATACTTCCACGTTGCTACACACTCTCATACTTGAGAGTCAACCGTTTTACCTTTCCCCATCTCAACGAGTTCGATAGGATTTGTCTGTCTGTGACGGGGTGTATGAGTGAGCATTATTGTAAAAGTTTGTGCGCTAAGCAAATGTAAATATTTTGTCAGTAGAGCTGGGGATTTTATTGGGTCATTTCCAACTAAAATGACAATGTAATCCGAGGTGTCCCGTGGTCTTGGACTGTTCAGATAGGATGGATCCACTTCATTCTTTCATTTCATCAGACGAATGCAGAAATATGAATCCAAATCCTCTCTTCCTCATTTCACAAAACTTCATTTTCAACTGCTCATCTATTCTCTGAGTATTTCTCTGTTGTTTGCTCTCTTTCTCTGTTTTGTCAGACTTAACTCAAGTAGCTTCTCCAAACTTCACCACTTTTACATCACTATGCGCTCTCCTTGTTTGGCTGTCGTTGCTTTTTAAATTAATTCTCTCTGCTTTCTCTGCCTTTTTTATTTTCATGTTCTAATGCTAGTAAAAAGGACGTTTTTTTGAGAATTTTTTGCTGTAAATGTTGATCCTAGGGGAAATTGGTGGTAGGCATTTATAAGCTAAGGCTTTGTGCTTCTGACAGAGTTTAAGGAGTGGATGGACCAGCCCACTAGTATGCTTTGCAATGCAGCAGATTACGGCCTTCCGTATAAAGCTTTTAATGCTGGAATTTAACTTTAAAAAAGCTCTGGCCACTTACTACTTTACGGTACAATTTTACTAATAAATAAGTATTTAATGGCTGTACTAAATCTTGTCTTTTACACTGCCCACTGACACTGGTCTGTGACCAGTAAATAAATATTTTAAAATAACCAAAACTGAGAAATTTATTTAATTTGAATCTCAGTATTCAGCTGTGTATTTCTGCTTTGAATTATGAAGAATAATTTATCAAAGCGCAAGTTGAGATGAAGGAGGAAGGCCAAGGCTCATTTTAATGGGCCAAGAGAAAGTTAATTTCTTGCCATGAAGTTCGGTGGTTTGTGTACTTAAGCTCCTTTTGCCTTATTTGCAAGCGAGATGTTAAGTGTACAAACATTGAGGAAAAGTTGGGATATGAGCTATATCGTACAATTTACATTCGTCAATCCAATTTTCTGTACCACTTCGGTTTTGACTGAGGAATGTTCTCCAGCTTTTAGTTACGTGTACGTCTTATATTCATTAAATTGGAAGACGAATGTTCTTGAAATATAACCGTAGTTGACTTCATCAGCAGCAGTTAAAGTGAAAGCATGATCCTGGCTAGCAGTTAACCGCTACATGATGGGAAAGTTATGTATTTTTGGTAATTAACATTTTACATATCGTGTAAAGAATTTCAGGCGTCTTTCTATGTTATCATAGTCATGATTCATGATACTTCAAAATTGAAATTTGGGTAATACTGTCCATTAATTTTATCATGTTTTGTATGCTGTATATGACATGATTTATTACAAAAGGCACTAAATAGTTCTTTTTGGTTGGGGATTCCATTTAATACGAAAGAAACTTTTATTTATAAATCAATTTTACATTTTATCTATTTTAGGGTTTCAAATACATTTATAGACGTATTAGACATCAATTTATGCATCATCATATTTTCTTCCAATGATTTCCAGCTAAACGGTCCATACTCCCTTGAATAGTCAGATCCAATATTTCTTGCCGAAGGACAATTTATTATCAGGAAAACGTAAAATAAATTTATTTTCCAAGTTTCCGTACAAGCGAAATTGCTTTGTGAAAACACATCATGTTTCCTTACAAAAATTGCTCAAAATTATCCTTTTTCAAACGCGCACACCTACCTCTTGAACGTATTCGAGACAAAACAAATGTAAATTGATATATGCATCCTTAACTGACTACAACAGCAATTAGCAGCGTATAGATATTTATCCCTTTATTTAGCCTACCAGTAACTTATTATTTAACGGATATGGTCATGTGAGCTTCTGTACAGATGAGTTTTTTTCTTCCAAATACCGTACGATACAATACACTATTGATACAGACTAATTTACCACGTTCATTTTCACCCGAATATACTAGTTAAGTTACTTAGTAATTAAAGTAAGCTTGATTAGATCGTAACACTATTTAAGTGGCTTTGCTTTACATTGTAAATTAATTGATTATCATGCTCATCAGTACGAATGTGTCAGGTGAACCAAACTGAATGTTTTTATCTCTGACTGCATTTCTTCAGCTTAAATAATTGTTCGGTCAATGCATTCAATAAATGAACGGAACCAGTGTTAGATAGCTCATGAAATAAGAATTCCGGCAAGCTTACTCAAAGGTAACATTCAGTAACACTGGATTAACAAATAGTAGGAGTATTAAATGAAATCCTGATAAAGTTAAACCTCATATTTCTTTCTGCATGCTACTACTTTAAGTATTAAAGGGAAGGGATGCACTAGTACATTGGCACATTCATCGTCTACATCTTTGCAAGAAGACTGACTGGGTAACAGAGGCTTTCTCCTTGGGCTGACTTTCTACTTTAAACAATAATATTTTTATTCTGTATATGTTTTGTCATTTAACTTATTGCAGTCATCTCGTCCATCCTCCAGACAGAGTCAGAGAAATAGTTGTAAACACAGTAAGAGATAAGAAGTGATTCCGAAGGGAGGATAGTTGAACTGATGTGGCTTTGGAAGATGCGTCGCCTTCCCTGTTGATTTCAGATTTTCGATCATGATGTGTCATGACGGGGTCTCTTGGTGCCACATCTGCAAAATGAAAGGAATGAAGCTATCAATCAGTTTATGGCTTATGAAAGACCAAGTGCTTCTATTACGTTCACCCCATAAACCCTTTATATGAACCGGTGAGGGCCAAAGATCCTGACTTTAATATTATCAAGAACTTCTTTAACCCGAGTCTGAAATCACTTTCCCCTTTCCTCTTAACTCTTATCTTTTACATCGGGGTGCTCTCCTTTGCCTCGTTTTTCTTACTTTCAGATGCTTAGTTAGTATTTCCATATCCTAAGGTTCCTCTCTCTGACACATTATTTTCCCTATCAAGGTACGTTATGTCTTAAGAGCTCAACTTGCTTAAATTAAAAGTAAGCTGAATTGAAACCAAGGAGTTAAAATATTGACAGCTGCTTCTTTTTTCCACTATTCTGAGTCGCAGGAAGAGTAGGAAATTCCGTTTACGTCGGGGTTTCACTCAAGATGTAATAGTCATTTTGCTAGTATGCAAGGTGAAGGTAATAAAATGTCCCTGATTAACGCTCAAAAGAGAGGATATTTTTCGTTTATGAAGCTGAGTAATTGGCATGCGTACGTTCAAATTTTATGCATTTTTTCGAACCTTTCGTTTGATTTAATGAGTTATTCTCTCAAAGTAAAATCTATCTTTTGAAATGGGAAATTAAATTTTAAAAAGTAGCCTTTCTCTGACTTGTATTACTTCATTTGTTAAAAAATATATTAGCCCACATAATTAAATGACAGTAATTGTGAAAAGGGTCTGTAGAATTTCAAACCAAGAAAAAACCACTTTAGAGGAAGATTGAAAAAATGGAATTTCTTCTACTACTAAAGTCTTAGAAAGAGCAGTATCCTTCAAATCGAGAGAAGGTCTGGGCCTTAGCACTTTTGATTGAAGCCGAAGGGGACAAAAGCAAAAGGATATGCTAGTAGAGGATGAAGGTATACGTTTAGCAAGTAAAGTTTAATGTCAAGACAGAGAGATAGTAATTGTAGAGAGCCAGCATGCCGACACGAATCTCTTGAGAATGTCCCACATATGACATAAAAGGGAAATTCCAATAGAGTTATATGGCGATTGGGGAAAAAATGCGGAAAACGATTTCCTGAATGGAGAGCATAATAGGGAACTTGCACAGTTTGGTTGGATTGGAATGAGCCTCCTTAGAAGATGAACAAGATGGAAAAAAGTAAGTTAAAGTTATGGAAGCTGAAGAAGGACCAAATAGTATTAGTAGTAGTATTATAGTTAGTATAGTAGTGAGCTAGAGTAGCTGGAAGAAATATAGTGAGTCAATATAGAATAAAAAGTAGACAAACGGAGCAGTAAGGATTGATGTTCATCCAAGCAAATCTTTCAATTCTTACACTCGATAGCATCTTCATCACACAATCAGTCATCGTCATCACATTTTCAAAAAATACGAGCTCTTGTGACACTACCGAGTCCCTCTACTTTGTCATCTCATGAATATTCACAAATACCTATATAATATAATGCTTATAAACTTTAGCATCTATCTCCCCTCGGCCATCGGCATGGCGTAATGTTTCTCCACTTTGTCATAATCATATAAGGAGTAGTTGGGAAATATATGCTTTAAAAACAGTTCTTTTAGCAGCAGGAGTATTAGGTTAGAGTGGATCTACTATCTTCACTGAGGTGAACGTAACTGGGAACAGCTCAGTTGGGTGGAACCGGAAGGAAAGCAAACATGTAATTTGAACATTGTCTAACCGGTAGTTTTAATACGACTAGATTTAGATTTTTGGAATTTTTGCCACGTCAATTGCTACTCGAGCCTACAAAAAGATGCAAAGCGTTACGATGTAAATACTCCATGCATGCAGACACAATTCATTACTTCACAATGCACAATCGTATTCGGAAACATTAAAACGAATTGTTGGACGTCCGTATGACTTTACTGTTTAGGCAAAAATGGTTTAATTAATTTTCACCCCTTGTCCGTTTTCGCAGTATATTATAGTAAACCATTACAAATCCCAGCAAAACTGTGCCTAGTTTACATCTTGAAGTATACATAAATATTTTTAGCAATAATCTCCCAGAAAATTAAAATATACAGCAACACAATTAAGATCCCCTTACTGTGGAGAAAGCAAATTTACACAGTCATTCAAATTACTTGTTATTTTGACTCTTGTATCATCGTCCCATGTCATTTATCTCGTATCATACCATCCCTTTTCTTGTCATAACCCGATATAGCCCGTACTCTTCTATATCGAGCTTTTAAATTAGTTAAGTAAAAGCACAAGTACCAGCTAATGCAAAAGTTGTGTTTACAAGAGCATAGTACACTCGTAAGTAAGTGCAGGATATAATATTCGAACTCACCATAGGTTGTCCACTGGGACTCTCGGTTCGTATGATGCGTATGATGAGCTCCATTCCTTCCTCCATCCGTATTTACTGGAGGAGTTGCAAACCCTGACAAAGATTGACACTTCACTTTACATTTTTGTTAGCCACATATATTTTGAGTTGCTTTTGATAAACATTTAATTATAAACACCAAGCATTTTATGTTAATAAAAAACTCATCAAAAAACGCAAACCACTTCTGTTTCAACATTTGGACTAATATGAACTGTGATATGAAAAAAGTTGGAATTCGTATTCAATCAGATTACCTGAAAGTGTTACTACACGATGTTCGGAAACAGTTGAAGTACCCTTTGTAATGGGTTGTTCTCGTTGAATCTCTGTAGAAAGTAGAGGGTTCATTATCATTAGAATTTAATCTGTGGGAAGTCATTATTAATTAATTGGCCATTATCTGTACTATCCTACGGAAATGACGATACGGTCTGATACGTAAATTATATCTATGCGAAACAATAACTAGAGATACTGTGTGCTTATGTTTTGAAACCTATGGATGGAAAAGTACACCCACTAATTGTACTTGGTTCATTAGTGTTTAAGATTCCTAGTGTTTAAAATCTACAACTATGTGCACAGCAATCAAGACTCAATACCTTATTTTCACAATCTGAGTTAAATTAAGTAGAAAACGAGAGAATGATTTTAAGCTAAAAGCTTGAGAATGATACTTGAGAAGTATTAGGTTCAAGAAGCAGAAGCTTGAGATTATAAGCAGTTAAAATGAATGATTTTGTCCAGCGTAGGTGTACTCGGTAGAGAAAAGCGGTTTATGCATGACCTAAGTACTTTTAAAGAATAGCAAAAAGGTATCTAAGCAAAGTTGTAGTAGGCAATGAGATAAGGGAAAGGGGGAGGAGGATAATCATAAATAATGCATTAAAGACTGGGTTTTTTGGTAGAATCTATGAGTGTTGGATGGAAGCTGAAACTGAAATAAAGAAGAAGGGCATGAGACGGCTGTCTGTTTTTATTCAGTAGTAATATGTGGAAATATCTTGAACGATAAAAGTCTAATTCATATTAAGGGAAAAGTAGAGAGACGGATCTTAAGAAAGAAAATGCCATTTTCCATCACACTACAGTAGACGATACTGCTATCTAATCGCTTACTAACGGGTATAAAAATGCAGTTAGTTATACCGACAAAACTATGCTAAAAAGAACCTATGTATTTGGGACTTTGATCCGGTTTGGGTTCACTTTAACTAGTTTCGTACTACCCGTTTCCTCCAATCCTCCATTTGGGGGTGGCTTGGCTATCCTCAGAGAAAATAGAGTTTGGCTTAAACGGAACCCAACTGGGTTTAGGGTCTCACAGCTTGTGGAAGCAATTTCTTCTCATTTTTATTCTATCTTCCCTATACTACCGGGGTTTTTCTTCAACATTGGAGAAATTTGATCTAATACGCTCCAGTCTAACTATTATGTAACTTGATGGAAAAGACATTGGATACAATACTCTTCCTGTAAGCATGCAACCCAGTATTCCCTACTGCTTTTCATGGGTTGAAGCATCTTTTTATATGTGTATTAATAGCAATATCCTTGCCCTCCTTCCTGCAAACCCTTACCTTTTATACTGTATTTGGCCATGTACAATTTATCGAAAAAAAGTACATTTTGTACTATATCAAGTTTCTAGGTGGTTTCTAAATTTAACCTCAAAAACGTTAACGGAATAAGCACTTGATGATTTCCTGAAAGCCAACTATTCGAGGTTAAACCCCCATCTATCTTACTACTGCTATCTATATAATATATTGTACCGAAATATTTAACTTCAGTTGGTTGTTTCTAGTATATTAAAGCCTGAGTTCGAGAAGTAGAATAATCTATTAGGAAGCTGATAAGACGGATGAAATAGATAGAAATATGAAACTTGTTACTTGCTGTAGATTTGATATGTGTATGGAAATTGTTAACTTTCTCTCAAATAAATATCTCCATAAAGAGAAAGTGATGGAATCAAAAACAACTTTCTCTCTAGTGAATACCGTACAGCATAGGTTGTGTGTTGAAGTTTGGGATGTGACAGTTAGTAGTGGTTTTAGTATATTCTGTGCAACATAAGTGGTATGAATGACAGGATGTCTAAAAGGCAAACTTCAAACTGTACGACAGCCGTCAGCCATCAAGTGAAAACAATAATCTAGCATCACTCTATTTCAGACACGTCTTTCTTACTCCATAGCAGATCGGTTGTCACTGGAGAAGTCGGCTCTGCCAAAATATTATGGGTTAGTTGAAAGCTGACAGGGATAGCATTATTGGTAATTGATGTATTGAAAATTTATTTTGCAAAACGAGAGTGGCATTTTCACACCAATTTACTTTACTCGTTTTAGTATCTGAGTATGATAAACCATTTATATGCATCCACCAACAGCTAGGTGAAGGCATGGATGGGATGATGATGATCCCTTGCAAACTAATAATTCCACATCTTCTTGCTTTATCCAGTTTCTAGTAATTTATGCCACGCTTTTACTAAATTTTTTTCTCTCTGTGTTACATTTGTGATTTATCTGGTGTTTAAATTTTATTTTTTTAAAGTTAAAAAGAAGCAAATGGCAAAGCATTTTTTATACATGCTCATGAAATACGTCGACTGCATTTTGGCTTCTTCTTAAGCATGTCCTAATATTTGTTAAGTTAAATACATTATCGATGAGTAGAATACAGCTGAAAGAACACTAAGGAACTCTATTGCAGTTGATCAATGATAAATTGGATGCATCACTGTAAACCTGACGTGTCCATAAAATTCAGCAGATACGACTGGACTCGCCTGACAATGCTAGGGAAATAACGATAGGAGACAGATGCCAAGCACACAAGTAAAATAGTTCTTTCTCTTAAATACGAACCACTCTACTCTAGATCCATCATTGGGTACACACTCACGCCTTTTGGCCTATCCCTTAACAAATATGAAACATAGAGGAATTTTATAGCTAAAGGACAAAAGTTTTAAAATAAAATGTATCTTCTTCAAGTGTTGGATTAATATTTTACAAGCCTAATAAACTATCCATCTACTCCATCAATGTCTGGATAAGTGTATTTTGAAAGTTATGAAAGGCGTCCTTACACACAGCTATGCATTAGCAAAATGAAAAATTTAACTCGCTGGGCTTTTATTGAAAGAAATTAGAAATCGAAAGTTTTTCCTGAATACTCTATTAAAATAGTAGCCGAACGGTCGAACGGAGTGGAAGAAGGGATATTATTGAACTAAACTAAATAGATGCAAAATTGGTGAACAAGTAAAACAGATTAGGAACCTTATAATAATAATAACACAACGGGGTTTCCCCAGTTATCCACAGACTGACTGATGGTGTGTTGTTTGTGGTAAAGGGTGTCTCACTAAGGAGCGTTGAGTTACTGAGAGTGAAGTAAGTAGCAGATGGTCCCTTAAAATTTCAAACCCATTAACAGACGTGGTTGCTGATAGATATTGATATTACGTTAGCCAGAATCTATAGTCAGTTCGTTGACAGTAAAGAAAATAGAATAAGTAGTTAACTGGCATATATCTGTTTTAGGCTTTCAACCCTGCAAGGAAAGGATACCTTACTGGGTTATTTAGTTTTGTAGTATTCCCCTGTAGTATTCATACTTTATCCATCTTCTCACCACAGGGGTGCTTTACACATCGATTTTATGCTAAATAACTCCCTCACTTGGAGAATGTTGTATTTTACGTTGTTATTACTAAACTACAGTACCGTCACTGTAAAGAAATACACCGCTAACATCGTTCTACCAGAGGGGTAGAAGGGGGCTGGGATATAGATGAAATGGGTTGTTCTGGTGAAAACGCGCAAAAAGCATGCTGCGACGATAAATAATGGTCCAAGCAGAACCATCCATCCAAAACAGTGATGATGATGATAGTCGATTGTGTAAAAACCCCTATCTATCCTGAATCATGGTGCATCTTGCCTATCATCCTTTCCCCAGGGTGACAATCATCTTTCTCCAGACCACTAAGAATCAACACCCCCATGTCGTCCGTGTCCTGGTCGTATCTCTTTCACAACGATTCTATCATCAGAAGTATTTTATACCTTGCTTTGCTCATACGCTAAAAATGCAGGACGACAAGGACCAACTTTTAGACAGTTAGAAGCTGCAGCAAGAAGTACAAAAACTTTATTAGTTTCTTTTATTTAGTAAAGGCAACATATAATTGGAACTATCCAGACTTTTTAGCAAAAAATGTAGGAACGCTCATTCAATTTTTAAAGCAAAATTATCATCAGACAGATAAGGTCTGAATGATTAAGGTAAGGTGCTTAAAGTTGGGTAACGTATTTGTGGAGGATTTTTACGTATTATGAGAATGAATCTCGAGCATTGATTGATTACCCCTCTGAGGGTTCAGGGACTATGTAAACAAGATTAGCAAACGATTTTTCACTCACCGTGAAGACGCACACTTCCTTCAGCTTTTCCTAAGGAATTGGTCGCAACGCAATTATACACACCGACATCCCTTTGTTCAAAATTACGAATGGTTAGAGCAGTATACACTTTGTACGACTGCCTCGTCTCCTCTATCGCGTACTTTGTGCTGTAATTATGGGTTTGACATTCATTCTTATCCTTCTGCAGTATACTCAATCAACTGCAAATCAAATCTAGATTTTCTTGTTCCGTCAGAGAAAACATGATATATCTCAGGAGATGGGGGATTTTATGTATGTTTGAACGAACTTGAGACAAATGCTAAGAGAGATTGTGGTAAACTGAATAAACATTTTTGGAAATTAGTTGAACACACAATTTACAAAGCTGTATAGGCAGACATAGTAGGAATAGGAAAGACTTATTGTGAAAAAGAAAATCTAGAAAAGTGAGATGATGATGATGATAAATGGATGGTGTTAAATAACCTATTTTTTAGACCTAACCCGTCAATGAGCATCTCTCCACGGTTTTTCATCCAGTATACAAATGGCTGGAATTATACAAAAGAAATTTTTGTCAAGATTAATCGCTCACTTTCACTACTACTACTACTACTACTACTAGGAGGTCTTAAGCAACTGAACTATTTTTTCATGGGAAAGGCGTCTATGTGTTATGTTTACTCTCTAACTTACTTTTGGCATTGCTTCGATTTCACATCTAAGTTCTAGGTCGGAGCCAAATGGTGCTCCGAGGAGTTGAGATGGAACTTTTACCACAGGAGGAACTGAAAGCAACAAATTGATTAAGTGGTTATTATGTAGTGGATGGAGGGGGGAATTTCTGTATAATTTGGAGCCTTGTAAAGATTCCTTTTGGAAATGTGTAAATTAACTGAAAAAGTTTTCAACTCAGTACTTTTCAACCTCTGTGTCTTCTTTCCCCGACCGAACGGCCGTGTCGTTTATTTTAATGCACACATTTCTAAGACTGATTGGTTCTTGGTCTACACAATTGAAAACAAGCTTTCTGTCTGTCTCCGATATACCTTTACTCCTCTGATATGCTGCATACCTCATGTAAGTCTCACAAGACACACTTTCATATTAATATCCTCATAACTCTTTGAAAAATCCATAGGGAAATAAGGAGACTTACACATATATTGAACAAGTAAAAAAGTGAGAGTTCAACTTACAGTTGACATCAAGAACGATCCTTTTAGACTTTGCTGCTCAAATCGAAAAATAAAACCACATTAAAACTCTTCAGTAAATAATGTGTTTTTTACAATTTCATGAGAGACCAGTCGACTCGAAACCAAACAAAAAGTCTGAAGTTTGGCGAAAAATACATGCTTAATACCTGGAGGAACATCATTGGCAGCAATACACAAAAAGGTGCCCATCTGTCTCCTCTCCAGTCGAATAAACTGTAGGGTTTCCGCTGTGATATTCTCATAGCCTGTGTAGTAACCAGAGCACGCATCAAAAACTCATTCCATTTCATCACATAATACTTGGATTTCGACTTTATGACTTTCCCCACGACCACCACTCTCATAGCATTCAAGGATCGGTAAAGTAAACGAGATAAAAAGAATAAAATCTTGATTGCAACTTTCACCACTGACTGTCATGCATTTCTTTCACTAGAAGTTGGCAGTGTGGACTGTCGGGCAAAGAGTCTTCAGATTCTACGATAAAAACACTCTAAACTCCATTTTACACCGTTTCATAGGTGCGAATCCTCCCACTTTTGTTTTGTTATTATGACTTAGTTTAGGACGGTGGTTAAGATCACTACTCTCCCCTATCACGTTCATCATCCTCTCTTTAAAATACTAAATCTCCTTTGTACTCCTCCCTCTACGCTTTAAACTTCATCTTTGGGCAAAAGGATTTTTTTGAATGATACAACTAACATCACAGCTTCAAGCAATCAGACTAAAATCATTGTAAAACTACCGTAAACATTTTAAGGACCGAAACCTAAAATGTGTACTTAGTTCTAGTTACAGCATAAAAGATACAAAGATTACTTTTACTTTTTTTGTCAGCATTGTCTAAAATTGGAATAGCAACTCGCCGATTAAAAGTAATTCCACATTCAGATACAATTGTATCCATAAGTATCACGC
The DNA here is from genome assembly GCA_034682405.1 of Hydroisotoma schaefferi. Lineage (NCBI taxonomy): Eukaryota > Metazoa > Arthropoda > Collembola > Entomobryomorpha > Isotomidae > Hydroisotoma > Hydroisotoma schaefferi. The sequence continues at coordinate 3,904 of JAQFZX010001827.1, read as the reverse complement.
GCTAGAAATTTAATTATTGGTTAAAACGGAATTTAATATAGGAGATGCGATAAGACGAAACGAGCCGTGTATATGCGATTACTAAAAATACTTGTGCCTTGGATATGTTATCTTAATATGCGTAAAGTTGTAGTAGTGAGTATGGAATTATGTTTAACGGGATGTGATTCTGAGAGAAAGAGGAAGAGAGAGAAGAAAATGAGTGTAATCATGGGTTGAGTAGCATTTTATTAGTATTTACGAGTCTGTAATGCTCTTGGGCAAGAAAGAATGGGACATTGGATTCTAGATAGAGGGAAAAATAATGATACTACCTGCCCGGTCTAAACTCAAGTAATAATGCTTCAGCCATGGTTAGTTAAGGTCCATATCATCTAATCTTAAGACGAAGAAAGGAGTTCAAGGAAGAATTCAATGATCTTGATCTTACCTTTGTAAACATCTCGAAATCCCCTTCGCATTACGATCTTTTGTCCATCCTCGCGTTTCCAGATTATCTTTGGCTTGGGACGGCCACTTGCTCTGAATAAGTCCACATAATAGAAAACATGATTCAATCACTTTCTCCCAGGAAGCGTTTATCTCTTACGGGCGTTCTTCTGCTGAGAAGAATCTAGACAAACAAATCTTTACGTATGGTGGGAGGGTTTTCTTACTTGCAAACAAGGGTGACGTTGTCCCCTTCACGAATTGTTAGATCTGTACTCGTCTCATCGTCGATTATACTGGGTGACACTATAAAAAAAAAGAAATAAGAGGTATTTTGATGCTAAACTTGATTTTTCTATATTAATTTTAAAATTATATGCTTACATAGAAAATGACTTTTTTTTATCACTGGAGAGAGTTTGCTTCAGCCCCAATTCAACTTACTTTCTGCTTAATATTTTATTCATGCATTACAGCCTCAAATTTATGATTTGATGATGCGATTTAAAAGTTTAAGCATTAAGGTGTTGTTTTATTTTCTCGTAAATCGGAATTAGTTCAAGCCAAGCCAATGCACACCTGTCCTTTCTCCTATTCTAGGCACAATATACACACCCTTCTTCTTGTGGTGCGGAAGAGTGAAAAGAAGTGTATTATGAGGATAATAAATTCCTCCATTATTTAAACCCCATTTTATTTTACTCTTGAATGGGTAAAGTTTAAAAGAAATGAAAAGTCTAAAAGTGAAATGTTGACTAGGCTAGAAGAAGCCTGTTTAAAGTGCATGAGCTAAGTTGGTTAAACTACAGGAGGAGCAGCCGGCTTCTGTTAGCTTTTAGATGATGAAGATCGGAACTTTATTAAAAGTAGCTGTAGCAAGTTTCATATACTCACCCAAAATTCTTGGAACTTTTATTACAGAATATAATACGAACGAATCTCCGAAAGTCTCATATAGCTTTGAGAAATAAATCACATCATATGACTTTCCTTCTTTCTTGTGAATACTTAAGGCTTTCTTCCTAGATTCATTTATCCCTGCATAAGGTTTACGAGAACAAAACTGTCTATATTAAAGACTATTTTTTTAATCACTAATAGAAATAACGCAGCGATTTCTTTCGACAACGAAGTGGAAACATGATGCCAATGCAACGAAATATTTAAGGAAACTGAGTTAAATTACCTACCATTAAAAAATGCTACAGCTATCCAGCCAAACCATACTTTAGGACACTTCTTTACAAGTAAACGGGATATAAAGTAACAAGAGTTAAGTTTCCTGCCATTAACATATTCATAGTAAAATTGTGCGATTAACTATTTTACTCGAAACTGCACCATGCATTAGAAATGCAAATGACAATAACTTATTGATTGCCGGTCTACAATTAATTACTTTCGTCCCTACTAGATTTCGGTGCAAATTTCCTACTTGAAATACTGATGTACACTTCATAAGTCAAAGACAACTAGAATGATAAGCTTGTTCAGTTGGTTTGAACTGTGCATGAATTTAGCTGTTAGATAGAGGTGTGAAATGAAATAAATGCAATACGTCTGGCTTGGCATCACCACCTTAACGTCGAATGATCCCTGGATTAGATTAGATTCTACTAAAATCAATGGAAAATTAACTAGGCTCATTTCCCTATACAAATAATTTATAAAACGGAGGAAATCGTTTCCTATCATATCACACCATGTGAAAGTAGTATCGTATCGTATGACACATATCATCTCTTCATATGCATCCTCTGATGAATTCCCCAGTCGATTTAAAGCAAGAGACAGTAAAATGCACAGCTGAAGTGACAAGGTAAATAGAAAACAAGACTGAAATATCCAGTTTCGTTGCATTATATGGCTCATAATTAGCATGCGTTGGTTGGGCATAAATGAAGAGATCGTAGAGCGAGTAGAGCCCTAATGCAATGGTACAACTCTAAAAGGACATGGATGATGGTTAAGTTACCATTATTATATCAGAGCATCTACTGGGAGAGTGTGGGGTTTGTAGTAGGATTCATTTATAGGTGGTATAAACTATAAAGTAATGTAGAACACGGAGACCAAATTCGTGCCATCCGTCTGCTTGCTTAATTAATTACTGGGTTTGAATATGTCGAGTGGTGAAAGTCAACATGAGCCCTGTGCCATCTGACTATTTATGAGCGGTTGTATAGTAAAGGACGAGTTAATGTCAAGGAAAGCTTGTTTCCCACAGAAGAGCAAAACTTTAGGCAGGGATGATCAAAGGGTGTGTGTAGGATGAGCAGTGAGAAGTTGAAGTGACAGAAATCTCAGCAACCACCACCCTGTTCCTTGCTACTCTCTATTACTATGATGATAATGAACAACTTAGGATATATGTTAGCAGCAGTAGCCAGAGACAGTGGCCATGAATCAAAGGAACATTAAATGGAGACCTCACTCACGTTTTGTAATCAACTAAAACTACAGATATTATAGACAGAGATAGTTGGATGTGATGAACTTTTAACTACTTAAATGAGGAATATTATACTGGCTCGTGATATTGATGATATTTTTCGCTGAAGTAAAGTTTGGTAAAACTTCGGGCATGCTTTCTCAAGTACAGAGTTTGATATTTATTTAATAATTCTGGACCACTGAAAAGGATTGATTCATTTAACTTACCGTGCACGTCGATGCAACCGAGTTGCTTTTTCATTAATGCTGTATTAATTTGGCACATGTAGCATCCTCGATCGGCTTCGCGGATTTGCCGCAAATGAAGATTCCATGTTTGGACACCGTCAAATGTCACGCCAACCCGAGCGTTATGAGTGACTACTTTTGTATCCAGGGTTAAAATAGTTTGGTCTTCAGCTCGGATCCAGCCTACCTGGATTTAAAAATAAATTGTTTTATTACACAACTCTTTCGTCAGTCATAGTCATAACAAATAAGACAGAACATGGAATGGCCGTTAGTTTATTTGTATCATCTGCAAATTAAACATAAAGAAACGAGAGAGACATTGTCAGATGGCGAGTGTTTTCCCTTAGTATTCAATTAGATGAAAATAAAATAGATTTGGCATTAAGAGCAATTCAGTATGAATAACATAACTGCTTGGCTTTTTTAAATGCAGAAGTAAGTGCGTTCCAGTCCAATTTAAAATACACGTCACTCAATACGTCAATCAATTCAGTTGCTTGTGAAATACGACTTAAAATAAATGCTAAAACATAGATTTTGTCAATATACTAATCGGAGAACTGAGAATCTAGACGATTGATAGCTAATACTATTTCATAGGAGGCTAAGGAAAAGAAAGGGTCTACAGGTATGGAAATTCGAAAGACTTTAAAGAATGAAATATACATTTTTACTGTTTTATGCCCGACGTTAGTAACACGAATAGCAACATACAAAATTATAGCAGCACAACAACTAGAGTCGTCTACAAAAGGTTGACGATGCTTTATCCATCCATTGCGGAGGGTCG